>JABUQX010073608.1:0-7500 GCA_015478945.1 Trachelipus rathkii
TCTGTTAACAATAGACCAGCTGAATTATTATGTTTTTGCAATGGGAAATGTATATAACCAAGTTAAATCTTCGTGAATATTGATCGGAATACTTACGGAATGGAATAACCCTCTTTCTCCTTTACTTTTTGTTAACTCACCAAACACTTATCCGCTGCAGGTGAATAAGAGAGAGGTGCATTATTTATTTCGAATTTTTTATTAATGAAAGAGATTTTCGGCATTATCTCTTGACACAAAGCGCATTGAACTTTATTTCGAAAATAATAGGTATCTTTCTCAATTTATATGCGTGTACACAGGGAGATGGATCCACCAAACGAAAAATAAACTTTATGATATTTATATATGATAATTATATAGGATAAATAATAAATAATACTTGATAAGATAATAATACGTCTTTTCAGTTCAAATATGAGGTTTTCATAAAAATATAGTATAGATTTCTCTTTGTTAGAATAAACCTGTTTTCAACGATCATAAGTTTATACTCGTATCATATACTAGATATACGTATATAGTATATATTATATATATATATATATATATATATAAATATATATAGTACAAACTTTAAATATATATATATATATATATATATATATATATATATATAAATTAAAATTAAATTAAAATAAAATAAATTTTATTTCTAATACTTATTATTCATAAAATAATTTATAATATTTATAATTTAAAATAATATATAAAGTATATATATACATATATATATATATATATATATATATATATATATATATATATATATAGATCTATATATATAAAATCAATATAATATATATATATAAGTATTATATAGTATATATATATATATATATTATATATATATATAAGATATACTATATATATATTATGATATATATCTTATATTATATATAAGTATATATATATAGTATACTATATATATATATTATATATATTATATATAATATATATATTTATAAGTATAGTATATATATATATATATATATAAGATTTTATTCAAAAGTTAGTTAAGAAATTTTTTTTCTGTACGGAGCAGGACATGAAAACAACTTTAAAATTGTCCATATGTGTGACTAACACTCTTTTTTTTTTTTTCTTTTTTTTTTTTTTTTCTTTTTCCGATACTGAAAATGCAGTGGAAAAGATATTTATGAAATTTACGATTTTATACTCAAATGAACCGTACCATTTTTTAGCCAATTTCGGTGATTGGTGTGGTGGTTTTATGTAAGACATATAGACTCGATCTCTAATATTTACAGACGTAAAGGAAGAGTTGCATGTTGTCTTGACGCAATATTTCTAGTAGATTCTTGTAGTTTATCTCTAGCAAGTTCTCGAATTTCTCTGTAGTACGTTCAAACATTTCGGCATTAAATTCTTGAAAAAATCCTTTACTTCCTAACTGTTTAACAAGAAAAGGAGAAATATGATTAGGTTCATCATACGCAAATTTTTTTTATGTAAAAGTAAAGTGAAAATGAGGTGTATTGCTATAGAGCTACACTATACGATGAGTTTAAAGCAATTTGGGAGAAAAGAATGGCCTTTTCCCCAGTTATCATGTTCTACAAAACACAATGACGAAGATTTTTCTCTTTCTCGATACGATGATTTATCCTTTCCACCCGGGAATTGTTAGCAGCTTGTCGAATAAAGATCATAACATTTTTAATGCTCTACATGCGATATGTTTCTTTAAAGAAATCAGATGTAAATTCACCAGTATTGCCGGAAGCTAAAACATCATCAGAATGGTAATTTATTAATATTTTATATAATAGAGCTTCGACCACACACTTCCCATCTTCGGAAAAGAACAGGACAAAGTTTGCAGTACCTTGCCAGACTGTCTATAAAAACAAGCATAAAACGAGCTCCAGTGACTTTACGCTTCGATAAAGGAATAGAAGGAAGAAGGTAAGAATTTATGCTTACAGGATGAGGTTTTGCACTTTTAACCTCGGTGCAAGATATACAATCTTTATAAAAGGTTTTAACCAGAGTTGTGAGTTTCGGGAAAGTATATTTCTTCCTAATCCTCTCTCAGTTCTGAATAATATATATATATATATATATATATATATATATATATATATATATATATATTAAAGAGTTATGAGATTTAGAAGTTAAATATATATATATATATATATATATATATATATATATATATATATATATATATATATATATATATATATATATATATATATATATCCGAGGTATATTAAATCTAAGCTTGAAACCAAGAGAAGTTATTAGAAATAGTTTTAAAAGCTTTTACCTTTCCAATTAAAATACTTTGCTTGATCTCTGTAAAGTTAAAATTCATCAATTCGTCTCAAAGTCCGAAAACTTATTGTATAATTCCTAACTTAGTTATGAACTTTAAATACGAAGCAATTTATATAAATTCATATTTAAATTTTCTCCTGCTTTTGGTTAATTTGCATAATATCCACTGGAGAGAATATATATATATATATATATATATATATATATATATATATATATATATATATATATATATATATATATATATATATATATATATATATATATATATATATATATATATATATATTATAAAATATATTAAAAATGAGTGATTTTGTACCGTAAAAAGAATTATAATAATAATGATAATAATGGTAATAATAATAATAATAATAATAATAATAATAATAATAATAATAATAATAATAATAATAATAATAATAATAATAATAATAATAATAATAATAATAATAATAATAATAATAATAATGAAGATAAATAAAAATAAATGTAGTTGTCTTGTTATATATATATATATTACAGCAAAGATATATATATATATATATATATATATATATACATATATCAAGCATACGTTTTCTAAGTTGATATATATATATATATATATATATAATGTATTATTGTTATACAATATCATATTACTATTGGCTTGCCTATTCGTATACAGGAATATGTATATATCTTTGAAAATATATATATTTTTTTGCTAGTTTTTTTATATATATTTGTGTGTTTAGGGAGTGTGTGTGTGTGTGTGTGTGTGTGTGTGTGTGTGTGTGTGTGTGTGTGTGTGTGTGTGTGTGTGTGTGTGTGTGTAACTGTGTGTGCGTTTTATGAGTGAGTGTAGGTGTGTGTGTGTTTCATTTCATTATATTGAAATAGGACTCCTTTATTACCAAAGATTTTAATTTCGTTTCTTCTTTTATGTTCTCAAATGTCATTCCATAGCGACTAAATTATTCAAGATTTTTTATATTGCAGTGTCAAGTTAGAAATATGGCAAGATAATTACTTTAAAAATCGAACTCCTTCCTCTCTCTCTCTCTCTCTCTCTCTCTCTCTCTCTCTCTCTCTCTCTCTCTCTCTTCTTTCTTCCAGACTTTTTCAGTGATGACATTTAAGATTGGAGCATAGCGGTTAAGTCTGAGGTCTGAGAGTTAAAAGGATAAGCCTGTAAAAAAAAAAAAAAAAAAAAAAAAATTAGTGTCGCAGGAGCCCTCCTCAATGGAAGATTTATGGGCTGAACTGGAGAGTTTGTTTAAAAAAAAAAAAGCAATGTCCATGGTAATAGCAATAGAATAAAGAAATAACCAGACAGCATTTTTAATGTTTCGAATGTGAAACAACAAGTTTTGGTAAACGTCAAACTCATGGCTTGCCAGTGTTTTCATACAAGGATTTGCAAGTTTGATTTATATTATGTATCAAACATGCTAGTTTACACCTGTCAAACTTGCAGCAAGTTTTTTTTTTGCAAACTTGCAACAAGGTTGCGCATGCTTGCACAAGTTTAAAACAAACTTCCGAAAATAAAGAGTTATTTTTACTTATTTGACAGGTTAATTAATTGAATTATGAAATTAATTAATTAACTACATTTTAATTAATTAATGACGTTATTATTATCGCTCCGCCTATCTAAGCGTGAAGTCTGACTAATTCCCGACTCTCTCTCGAAGTAGTATTGAACTCGGGGCCACTTGTATGCTAGTTCAGTGTTTTACCACTGAGCTAAAACCACAACGTAACTGAAGTTGCTTTATAGCATTAGTTATATTTAACATCGTAAATATTTGTGTTTATTTTTTACGAATTTATTTATTATTTATAAAATTATTTTTTATTTAAATATTATATATATATATATATATATATATATATATATATATATATATATATATATATATATATATATATATATAAAGAACAAAAATTGCTAGGAGTTCCTGTAGCAGACACAAGCACTAGTGAAGAACAAGCCCTGGCTGTTTATGAGTGTCTCGAGGAATGGGGTGTCTCCCATACTATCAAGGCAATGTGTTTCGACACCACTGCATCAAACACAGGAAGGCTCAAAGGGGCTTGTACAATTTTGGAAAACATCTTGGGTAGAGAGCTGCTTTACCTACCTTTTTGCCGCCACCATATTCATGAAGTCATGTTGAGAGGTGTTTTCGAATGTAAGTTCGGATCAACAACTGGGCCTCAACCCGATATATTCAAGAGATTCCAAAATGCATGGGCGAAGCTCAATAAGAAACAATATGACTCGGGTATCATCAACAAAATTGTAATTGCCAACATAACTGCGGATTGTAATACTAAACTCACGGAATCAAACCCAGAGATGATCAAGTAAAGGAGCTCCTACAATTGGTATTGGTGTTTTTAGAAGCAATGAATGGAATGACAGGTGGATGGCCAAGGCCATCTATTGTCAAAAGATATTTATCAGGGATTAATTCAAACTGAGTCATGAAGAACAACGTGCCTTAGAAGCTGTCTGTATTTTCTCGTTAGAGTGTATTGCAAAGCTTGGTTCAATGCCCACAAAGCACACTTGGCTCCCAAGCAAGACTTTGACCTCTTGCGAAGTTTGTTGGACTATCAGGAGATTGACAAAGATATCTCTGAGAGAGCTCTGGTAAAATTCTCAAACCATTTGTGGTATTTCAATGCAGAATTGGTAGCCCTCGTGTTCTTTGATCCATCAATTTCAGACGAAGAAAAATCGGAATTGGCGAACAAAGTTCTAAATGATACCGACTGAGACAGAAAATTCAAGAATTGTAAAACTCAAATTTCTCGAAGACACCAGTTGGAAGAATTGGTTAATGCAGGGTTATCTTGTTTAATTACCAAGGGGACCATGAATTTCTTTGAGCGTTTCCAGATTAACGCAGATTTTCTCAGAGAACCCCCCAGTAGCTGGCCTGAAAATATACATTTTAAGGAAAGATTTGGGATTGTGAAGTCACTAAAGGTTGTTAATGATGTGGCAGAACGAGGAGTAAAATTAATTACAGACTTTAATAACCTCCTCACTAAAGATGAGGAGCAGAAACAATATGTTTTACAGGTAGTACACAAATGCCGAAAGCTGTGTCCTGATGTTTCAAAAAATCACTTTGAGCAAACCTTTAGAATAGATTATTCATTATTTTATCCTTCTTAAAGAATGCAAACAATGCAATGTCACTCTCTTTTCTTATTAAAATACATTGAAATATGTAAAAACAAAAACATTCTAGTCATTTATTCCATCATAATTTATCTATACTTTGAAAAATGTTAAATAATTCTCATATCATGTTCACGTTAATAGAGGTTCCTAGTCACGTTTTTGATGACAAAGGCTGTTATAGCTCGGTTCGACTATAAGTAGCAACAAATATGTATATAATATAAATTACTTAGAACAATATTGCTTATGATTTGAGACATAAATCATGAGAAAATAATGAGAAGTTTCAGAGATACGGCCCAAAGACGTCGCTAGCCAGCCAAAAATTCGAGTTTTTTGAAACTTTGAACGCCCAGTGGCACGGGTTAACATGCTCCAATCGTGCTCAAAAAGTATAAATGCATTCTGCAAAGACTGACCATTTTTCTGCATATTTTGGTTCAACAGCGCGCACTAATTTTCTCCCCTCTATCACATTCTATCACTCGACATATATATATATATATATATATATATATATATATATATATATATATATATATATATATATATATATATATATATATATATATATATATTGAAAATGTTGATATTTTACATATTATATGTTATTATTATACACATATGGTAATATATATATATATATATATGGTATATATATATATATATATATATGGTATATATATATATATATATATATATATATATGGATCATGTCAATCGATTATCCGCCTCCACTTCCATATATTATATATACATCGATTGTATGAATTCGAACACATTTCATAAAATTGAAGTGAAAATGCTAAAGTCAAATTGAAACTTTGTTATTAAAGCATTCACATCTAAAAATATATTTAAAAAAAAAAAATTCAAATAACCGAAAACTAATAAAATTCAAAGGCTAATTTGTGCTCTTATGTATAGTTAGAATCTATTTAAACTAACTAAACTCTAAGATAACCTTTACTTACTTAACTTATATATAATGTAATTTATTTTATATTTATTATTTCACTCGAATAAATAAAAAATAAATGAAATAAAACGCATATGGCCCAAAGAAAGCTTTCAATACTTTATTCGATTAAGTAGATTTTAAAAAAAATTGCTTCAACTTACCTGAGGCGGATAACGAACCGAGCTTCATATATGGAGTATATATATGAAGGTTATATCCATATGCAAAAGTGTAACATTGTGTATAATTAATTATTTATTGGATATACGTGGTTTTGATATTCAAGGTATATATATATATATATATATATATTTTTATACAACTTCAGATATATAATACCTATATGAAGATAGATAGATAGATAGATAGATAGATAGATAGATAGATAGATAGATAGATAGATAGATAGGAGGAGAAATAAAAAGGAAATAGCTAGTTAGATAGATAGATAGAGAGAGAGAGAGAGAGAGAGAGAGAGAGAGAGAGAGAGAGAGAGAGAGAGAGAGAGAGAGAGAGAGAGAGAGAAATATAATACAAATAAAAACAAGAGATCTGACAAACCGCAAACAAATACATATTCGTTCGTTCGCTGAGACGTTAATATTTGGAAAACATGGGAGTCAATTTTCCGAATTGTTTCGTATTCACAAATTTGAATTTCTGTATTGAAAACAAAGCGGTTGTTCTTGATATGCAACCGCAAGTTGTAGGTATAAAGCGTCCACGCGGTCATATTTTCACACACATTTTTCTCCTCAAAAATGTATAGGGTATGTGTTGTAAAGTGTCTGCAACAATCATGTTGGTTTGACATTTGGACTAACTAAAATTTGATGACGTTTTTTTTTATTAAATAATAAATCATTGGAGTGTTATTATAATAAGATGTAATTTAATTTCTTTTAATATTTAATCCTACTAAAAATTAAAGGTTAGAGATAATAAATAACTGCACACTTGGCTTAAGCCGTATAAAATTGGTGTTTGCGCAAACCTGCAAACAGGACACGAGCCGCCCCTGATATATATATATATATATATATAT
>JABUQX010073608.1:12500-25862 GCA_015478945.1 Trachelipus rathkii
AACAAAACATACCATAACCTGAACTTAGAGGGCAGCAAACCGTAACCAAACCTATATGGATCAACGATGCAATAAAACTCAACCTAACCTATATGGATAGACGATGCAGTAAATTTCGACCAAACCTACATGTATCTACTTTGCTGTAACAGTTTTTCTCTTGTTTTCGGGTAAGATTTTTCCACTACAGAATATACCCAGAGACCTCGCTCTGTCCCTGACGCTGTCAAACGTACGATGCGTAAAAAAGCACGATATTATTAAATAATTGCATTTTTTTTTTTTTGTATTTAAAATTTTTTGAAAATTTATTCACACTGAAATTTATTGTTAGTATCATATAATTATATATGAAAAAAATAAATAAATAAATAAAAAACATTTATCTGCACCATGAAACTCATAAGAACCTAATTTTAAATTTGAGGTGCAACAAAACTTTTGATGGCCTTTATTTTAATATATATATATATATATATATATATATATATATAGAACATATATATATATATATATATTATATATATATATATATATATATATATATATATATATATATTTATATATATATATATATATTTATATATATTATATATGAAGATATACATATTATACATATTATATACATATATTTTTGTTGTTATTATTAGTATATATTATTATTATTATGCATATATATTATTATAAAAAAATATATTTTCTTAAGTTTTGTTCTTATATATATATATATAATATATATATATATATATATATAATATTGATATATATCTATATATATATATAGAAAGATATATATATATATATAGGTATATAAAGATATATATATATATGTTATTTATATATAAATTATATTATATTACATATGTTGCTGGAAATTATTGACTAAATATATAAAGTTATATATATATATATATATATATATATATATATATATATATATATATATCTGAATCTACGAACATCAGTAACTAAAAAGAATATAGACCGTTCGTTTTTGTCATTTGTGCTTACGCTCGATAAGAAATGCTTACCCAGTTGCCCGACTTTCGTGCATTAACGAACGCTTGTTTACAAACATTTGGAGTCAGCTGTTGCGATGGACCACGTGGTTTTGCAATAAACAGAAATAAACAAAAATAAATGGTTTATATTACAAATAATTGATTAACTATTGTGATGGAGTTTATCGATTTGGAAGGAATTAGATTTAAAGCTAATTTTATTGAATGAAACATTCATCAAACCAAACGGACCTACCACGCCGCCATCTTTTATGTTAACATTTTTTCGTAAGAACGTGCTTAAATTCGGCAAGCACGGGAAATAGCAACCTTACAGAATTAAGGAAATTCCTTACGTTTGGTGAGCATTATTCTCAATTTTGCGCCAAGTATGACATAAACGAACGCAAACTCGAGCATTTCTTACATTTCGTAAGCAAAAAAACGAAAATGGCTATAGTTTCAACAACAACTTTAGCTAGTGCTCGTTGAAAAGCCTTAAGAATCAGAATAAAAAAAAATTAATTAACATTTTTGTTAACCTTTGGCTGAATTTTTTAATTTAATAAAAGGTACTTATATTTTTTAAAGAGTTTATTTCTTTCATTTTAAATAAATAAATTAAATTACTCTTTCCCAGTTACTACTGTAAGTGGTAAAGTAAGGTAACTTTACGGCCCGCCGGTGGAATCTATCAAGTAAGGTCCCAGGGTTTACGCGGGCCTTAGGCAGTAACCGTTGGCTGGGCAAGCCTAATATTTACTCCATTAATATCTGCATGTCACCAATGTACTCGATTAACGTCCGAGTCGGACGAAGCTAAACGTTGAGATTCTAGAATAACTTAAGTAGTAGGAAGGTCATATTGCATTGTCGAATCTGACCGGCTCTCGACACCGTGGGCAAAATTTGCCTCCTATCATCTGAGCTATAGGCCGACGCTTATATATATATTAAAAATATGAAATACTATATAAAATAATAATAATATTTTAAATATTATTTATTATTTTAATTAAACACTCATATAATAATATATAGTAAATATATTAATAAAATATATTATATTATAATAGGATAAGGGGCTTATATCTCATAAAGGTGAGTGAGAATATAATATAATAATTAAGGATAATTGTAAATTTATTATATTATATATATATATATAAATAAAGAAATTTAAGGGGCATATATAACAACATACAAAGCGATAATACATATTTTATAGCAAATACATACAATTAAACTCACAAGAAAGAAAAATACATATATTCATACCAGGGTATTCAGTCATTAATAATTTAACATAGTATAGATATTCAAGGGGTATTAAATAATTTATGAGATAGTATTTTATATATATATAATAGATAGGTTTATTATATAATATATATATATATTAGTATATATTAGTAAAAATAATAATACACTATATATATTATATAAAAATTTATAATAATATATATATAATAATTTTATTTTATTTTAGCGAGTAAATAGTAGATAATATATAAAAAATAGTATATTTTACAATAAATATTATGGTATATGATTTATTATTTTATATATATATATATATAATTGAGTTATATAAATTAACCTCACTCATTATATATATATAGTATAATAATATACATATATAAATATATACTTATATATAATATAGTAATTTTAAGTAAATAAAAATATGAGTACCGTCACGTTCTAATGTATACCGTAATATATATATTATATTATCTCACTCTAAAATTGAGGAATACCGAGTATATAATGATAATAGTAATATTTGCGAAGTCAATAGTAATAGTATATATAACGTAGTGATACTATTTAATATGCTGGAAGTATAATATATTATATAAAAATTTACATTAAATAATATTAAATATATTAATAATAAAGTTATTATAATCAATCTACCATTATTAGTTAATAGTTTATATATTAAATAATACATAAATAATGATAATATATTATAATATATATATGATATAATAATAATATTAATATATATTTATATATATATATGATAAATCAATAGATGATATGCCGTGAGTATATAATAATAATACTTATAGGTGATAAATAAATAATACTGATAATTTTAATATATAATAATAAGTAGATATAGCCTACTAGATCGTTTATAATATAAGCTACAAATTCCAAGTTATATCCGTATGGCAATATAGTATAAATACAATATTTTAATAAAGTAAAAAATACCACAATTTATATTTTATATATAATATAGCTATCTATATACAATACTTTAGATATCATAATGAATGTGAAGAGTTATATGATTTATAAAAAAGAATATTATTATTAGGTATATTTAAAATAAATATTATCTAGCTAAATATGTATATTTATTTATATAGCATGATTTATTTACATTACTAAGTTAAATATAATATTATATGATTATATTTAATATTATTATGAATATTATATATTATATATATACTATAATTAGTTAATATACAATTCCATTATAAATATGATATTTTTTATGAAATTATAATTCCTGGAAAATATATAAATTATCTTAATTTTTCATATCTATAAAAACTTTATAGGTTTTTGACATGCGGATATTTTAAAACACTGTTTATAAAATGCTAAGGTAAATGCTTTTCGCCCTTAATATACTACTAATTACCGGTATAATATATATATATATTATATTACTTATAAAATATTCTATATTTATTATAATATATATATATGATAATATATTATATATTATAATAATATATATATATTATTATATAATATTATATATATATATATATAAATATATACTTTACTTTATTTTATTAAGGTATATATACATATATACTATACTATTTTTAAAAAACTATACTATATATATATATATATATATATTTTATTTAATATATAAGGAGTTTAGGAACAATATTTTGTTTATCCTGCATTTATATGTAAAATTTAATTATTAATCTAAAATCTCGTTTTTTTCATAAATAATTTTCTCTATTTTAAATTTTTACTCACTCCGATTATAGATGTTTTTTTTTTAAATGTTTTTATTATCCTCAAATAGAATACTGTTCAATTTATGTTAATTTCTAATAACCTACAAAATAGGCTACACACATAGTCGAATATTATTAAAATCTGGTTTCATATTTTACCTCTTTTAAACTTTTTCATAATTAATTTAAAAAGCACACACTATTTGTGACGCGTTCTGTTTTTAAATAAAAGAATTTTTTTTAAAAAAATTATTAAACCTTATTACTATGAGAATTTTCCAGTATTTTTCTCACTCTTTTACTTAGCTACCTTCTCCATTCGCACTTTTCTAATATTTTATTAATTTAATTTATTTCATCTATTATTTGTATTTTAATATTATTATTTTTATATTATATTATTACTTTATTATTAATTCCATGTATTATTATTATTATTATTGAGTTATTATTACCTATTATATTATTATTATTATTATTATTATTGATTAGATTTTATTTCACAAAAAAATCAAAATACTCTTTCATTTATAATTTTATTCATTTTATTATTTAACAATTATTATTTTATCTATGTGTATTATTTTTTTTTTATACATTAATTAAAAGATTATTTTAATTATTATTATTTATTGGAAGATATATTGATTATTATTATTGATTTTTATTATTATTATTATATATTATATCATATAGTATATGCCTATTATAATATTTAATTATTATTATTATATATTATTATTTTATTATTAATTTTATTATTATTTTAAATTAATTATTATTATAGCTATTGCTATATTTGAGTTTAATATTGACTTACAGCTTAAATAAGAGTTCTTTGAGTCTTGTCTTTGATCACTCTGAGATCTATTTACTCTTTTACAATCAATATATTAGCCTCAAAAGAAGAACTGCGGAACTTGAGGGGGAAAACGCTGCGGATCAGTATGGTTTTTGGTGAAAATGGAGTCGGAGCAAGCAATATTTTTTGGGTGGATCCTGAACCGAATAAAAAAAAGTGTTTTTGACAAAATAAAAGGATCCTAAGTTTGCACCAAAGCCGGAGCAAAGGCACCGGAGTTAGTTTATTTTAAAACGGTGGAGATGCAGCCGTGGATAAAAATTCGGCCCAACACCAATGTCTACATAAGTTTACTCTCTTTAGTAAGTCTCTGATTGACTATATATAATGGACTAACTTACCTGACTTGAGAAATTATTTTATGTTTAATTCCTCAATCAATGATCATTAGTCAACTCTTAATATGTAAAGTTAGACATTCTTTGGGAAGGAAAATAATTACTTATATAGAAAGTATTTTAGAAATACAACTGCTTAATTTGTGACTCATTCAATACAGGGACTCTCATCAGCTTCCTTATAGAAATCCTTATTTTTAAATGGAATTCTTAAATCCTTAATCTTAAATCTTTAAATGAAATCTTTAGTATCTGATATTAAAAAGCGTGATTATTAAATGTTTTCCCATTGTTAGAAATATATTGGTGGTCTGTCATCATAAAGTTCATTTCATAGATCACTAGGATCTTCTGTGTTTTATTTGTATATAAAAAAAACATTACCTTTAAATTCTAAGTTAAATTTAATAACATTTCCAAAGTTTAAAAAATATTCCTACATTTTAAATTATGCATTAAAATCTAGCTATAAAAAATATACTATTGTAATAAAATCGCAATGAAGAGAGGAACACTAAAATAATTTGGTAAATTTTTTTAATAATTTTATGCATAATAAGAGCTATTATAAGTCCGTTTTAAATGAGATGATCTTACTGACCCTGAGCAAATTACCAATATTATTTTAGCAAATATTTTATCGATCTTTCGGAATTACGTCATGATCGAATCAACCCGCCTCTGATAATAACTTATTTAAGAACATATGTTTGTCATTTTACTTTTTCCTGTTATCTAATGTGAAGAGAGCGTATTGGATTTAAAACGGGATAATTTTCTCGTCTTCTGCTCCTACCAAATTACTAGAGTTGATATTAGATTTTCTCACGTTTTTGGAACAAATATTCAATTATTGCATTCAGGAGTTCATTTTTCCTGGTGCTTTGAAAATTAGGTAATTCCAAAGGTGATAAAATTTACAGCCCAACTTCGATTCTAGGATTTTTGAGAGAATTTATTATCGATTCAGTACATATTTTCGTAACAGCCTTTTCCTAATAAGTAACCTTTAATTAGGTTTTAAAACCAATAAATCCATTAGATCTATTATTTACATCATAAAACTTTTGAAAAAAAACTTCCCTTTTACAGTGTTGCTAAACTACACCAAGGCATTTGGCACAGTTTGAAATGATATTCTGTTTTTTAAAAAAAAAAAAACTGAATTCTATGCTATAAGAGGCTGGAGATCATTAGGCATTATTTTGAAGGTAGAAGGCAGTACGCTAATGTATCTGACAATTTCTCTGATTCGCTTCCTATGAATATTAGAGTTCCACAGAGGTCATGCTTTGGAACTCTATTCTTATCATATGCATTAATAACATTGTTAAATGGTAGGCCCTTTACTCTGTTACTTTATACTGAGAACTTGGTAGTTTACTCTCTCCGTAGCTAAGTCTATCATGTCCACTGTAGTCCACAAGGGAAGTGTGAGTATACTCTACTAATTTTAACCTTGGAAATTCCCTAATGAATGTCGGAAGAGATGTGTGAAGTTGGTTGAAACTTTGAGTAATATTAATACTTGTTACTAACACTGCAAAATCTAAATACATTTTTATTACGCCCAAACCTCACTTACCCAATTACCTTTTAATCTTAGCATGAAAGGAGGTACCTGAGATTTTAACTAAATGATGAACATGTATGTTCTATTTTCTACACACAGACACCTACGCACACGCAAACACGCAACTACAAACGCCTACTACAACACACACACATCAACACACAACACACCCACATACACACATATTTCTCAGCATGAATAACAACAAACCCACGCGCGCACACACACACACATATATATATTTACTATTATAGTAGAATATATATATATTATATATATTAATATTTATATATAAATATATAATAATTATATATAAATATTATTATATTATATATATATATATATATATATATTATTATATTAATATATTTCACTAATATCACTAGTTTTTTTTATCAGTATTTTTTATATATATATTGTATATATATATTTTTTATTATCCTTATATTTTTTTTACTCACTCACTCACTCACTATATATAACTATTATAAAATTTTTATTATATACTTTTATTTAACCATTTATATATTTTTATTATATATATATATATTTATATATTAGTAATTTTCATTTTATATAAGTATAATATACATATATATTATTTCCTCATATATATATAATAATATAAAATAATACTACTATTTTATAAATATATAGGCTATATAATATATAGGCTCATATACATACTATATAGATATATATTACCACGGTTTAATAATTTTATACTATACTCACATAAATATTTTATATTTATTATATGTAACACAAAATTGTACTTAAGCTACTTGAGAAATACTATACACTTTATATATATATATATATATAATAGGGTATACTTTTATAATATTAAATATATATTATATATATTATATATATATATACCCAATTTTTATTCTTATTAAAGAGTTATACTACTTTTCCCAATCAAATCGAAAATTAATTCCTATTCGTCCAGATCAAAAAGCTAAATATAATTAATGATGTTTCCAGAGACAATATAATATTATATTCACCGGTAAATTTTGAAATATTTACTATCTAGGTAATGAAGTATTATCTCACTCTAATCATTCCATATATATAATATTATATATATATATAATATTATAATATATTTCATTATATATAATATTATATAATATATATATATATATTATAATATATATATATATATTTAAATATATATATAATATATATATAATATATATATAATATATATATTGTAATATATATTATATATATAATGATTATATTAATATATATATATTAAAATATATATATTATTATATATATACTTAACATATATATATTATAAATATATATATAATAATATTTCATAGATATAATATTTAATTATATATAATATATATATATATATATATTTTAATATTAATATATATTATATAATATATATTTTATATATTATATTATATATATATATTTATTATATAATATTATTTATATTAATAATATAATATACTATATATTTATAATATATATATATATATATATATATTATATTATTTATATTATATATAGGACGGAAAGATACAAAATTTGTCTAATCTATGCAATTTTATAAATTTCAGCATTAAAAAACTTTCGATACCTAGATACCAAATCTATTTCCCCGATATAATTTAACCTGAGAGATTCATGTATTATTTTATAGCAACCACAACTTCATTAAAATTTTGTTAAACTTCAGGTAATGATCAGGGTAGCAGCAACTAGTTAACTTTAGTAAAAATAGATTTCTAGTTCATAGTTTTATCCTTCTTGGAACAGTGGTATTTCTCATTAAACTTTATTTTAATCATTCTTTCAAAGAGGACAAATAGAAATTTTTAAAAAACATTTAATGACAAATAGCCTATTGTTTATAAATAAACATTATGGATATACATAAATACCAATAAATTCTCATCCACGGTAAAAAAGATTTTTATAAAAGAAAAAGAAGATAGAAATTTATTGAAACGACAGAAAAGAGACAAGAGACAAACGCATCCCGTCATTTGCCCCATCCAGTATCTACTCATTTGTAAGTAAAGAAAAACATGCTTAAATGTTGAACTTTATTAGTCGAAAATTAAATTTTAAAAATATTAAGGGCACTTAAATATTCACCCGGTAAAGTAAAAAATAAATAAATAAATAAATAAATAAATAAATAAATAAACCCTCCCAAATAAAAAATAAAACCATGGTTTTGATTCTTTTGTCTTATAAAAAAAAATGTCTTTTTTTTTTTAAATCATTATTTTTATCTACCCTAATCTAAAGCGTCACACGCTAATTAATTGAATATTTTACTTCCTTTTTGCAATTTAAATTTTATGGAGTTGAGGCAAACGGTGTCGGTCGGAATCGGCATCATATAAATTTAAACTGTTCGAATTGGAATCGAAATTCCTTATAAGCGATTCCACAGTCCTGGTAATAACCACGTAGATAACTTGCCAATCTACTTTTAAATAATAGTTTTTAAGATCCGATGTTCTGGATAACAAAAATAAAGGAATAAAAAGTATGTCAGTAAATGTTATATGTGGATAACTTTTTCTTCTTTTTTTACAAAGCACAAAATTATATTTAAAAAATAAATGAAGTGGAAACCTAATTTCCAAGTGAAAAAATTTGCATACGCCATGAAATCCGATTTGAGCTCATTAAATGTAACTCCATTTGTAACGTTAAGCTAAATATTAATGAGCAATAATTATTCTTTGAAAGAAACATGGAACCTTCCTCATAAATGTATGAAGTATCGAATAATTTTTTATTTATGCAAAACGAAAAAGAAAAACGGTAATTAATTAATAGAAGAAAAATTGGTTTCAAAAAGACAAACATTATTCTAGCAAATGTTTTCATAAAAAATTTTTCGAATATTTCTTCAAAGGAAAAAGAAAACTGATTCTGTAGCGTTGTGTGACGAAGATCTGCTCAGAAATGAGGAGTTTAGATTTCTCCTTGATTAAAAACGGAATCTTTTCATTTTTATTCTTTGAAGTATGCATCTAATTAAACGAACGTGATTAATACGAAAACAAATTTCAATATAATAACATACTGACAAGAAAACCATTTTAATAATAATATATAATAAAATAATAATAATAATAATCACCACTTATTCATAATATAAAATTATAATATTATAATAATATTATGTAATGTACACCAATATAATAATTCGTATTACAATATAATAATTAAATACTTAATATTTGGATACTAAAATAATTAGTGTTTATTTGTTTTTTCGGAACTCTTATTTATTAAAAATTATAATAAAAATAATATTTAATAAAATAATAATAAAAATTTTATTATTATAATAATATAGTTATAATAATAATAATTTAATAAAATAATATTTATTAATATTATAATTAGTATATTATATTAAAAAGTATTTGAATATATATTTTCTTCTTTACGTTTGAAATATAATACTTAAATACATATATATATATATATATTATATATATATATATAATTAATTATATATATATATATTATAATTCATATCTTTGATTTATTAATATTTTTTATTCATAAATAAATCAATATTTATAATTAATTTGGGATAAATAAAAAAAAAATATTATTTATATGGTAGTAGTATACATCTTTTACCTAATAATATAATAATTTTTATAGTATATATATATATATCATTATATATATAATTCTTTTATATATATATTACCCTTATTTATTAGATAATACTTTTTTATACATCTAAATTTATACCTATATACTATATATATATATAATATATATATATATATATATATATATATATATATATATATATTATATATATATATAATATAATATTATAAAAATATAGGTAGATTTATTTCCAAGTATGGACGCTGCTTTACTATTAATAGGTAAAATATTATATATATATATTATAGTATTTATATTTATATATATATATATCTATATATACCTAATATATATATAATATATATTTCCTAATATATAAACTTAATATAACTCACTCACTATGGGATTCTACTATGATATCATAGGGTTATTAAGTAAATATATATCGGTTTAATATACTTATTTTGTATAATATATATATATATATATATATATATATATATATTATTTTATATTATATATATAATATTATATATATATTTATTGTGTATATACTCACTACTGTGAAAGGGTTATAAGAAATATAGTATTTATAAAATAAATCTTATCGATATAATTATATAATATTTGATATTTTATATACCTATATCACTTATATATATTTAGTATAATATTGAAATTCTGCAACTCTGCGAGTGGACAATGTGCAATTTCTCTCAACATTTATTTCGGAATCTTTAAGATTAAAAACTTTTGAATTAAAAATTTCTTTACAATCGGTTCTGTAGCGGTTATATGAAATGCTGTTCGGAAAAGCGTTTTTATTCTAGTATATTAGGGGTCCTCATACTATTCTTTCTATATAGGTACGAGTAGTATATACTTTTTATATATATATATATATGGTGAGTATTATTTATAGGAAGTTTACAAAGTATAGTATACTTATAGGTGAGATATAAGAGGGCCTACCCTATATATATATATTATTTTATTATAGTATATGCAATTATTATTAATATTTATTTAATTATGAGTTTGCCTATATATATTTTATAAATATTTTAAACTTTATATATCCAACCACATTATAGTATAATACTATCGATATTAACTGTATATATTATATTTATATATAATAATTGAGTGAGTAACATATAATAACCCCTAAATATATATATACTATAACTTATATATATATATATATATATATTATTATATATATTTATAATATTCTTTATATTATTTTAATTTAATAATATTAATATAAATAATTATATATAACCTATAATATAATAATATGCCTATATATTTTATTTATAACTCTACATATAAATAATATTTTTACTATATTATATATATATATATTAGTATATTTTACCTTTATATATCTATATTATATATATTTATAAATTAAGGTTAATATTATATATTTAAATATTTTATTAGTATATAGTATTGTAAATATATTCTAATTACTAAATTATACTCGTACTCACCTCATATATAGCATAGTAGTATACAATAATATATTATATATATTATTATCAATTATATATTTTAATAAACTGTTTATAATTATCTTATTCATATCTCACTCACAATATATATATATATTACTACCTTTTGGGAGAAAAATACCTAATTATATTATCATATAATATATATTTTGTATATAATCTACAATATATTTTAAATAAGTGTGAGCAATATATTAATATATATCACTCTCACTACTTATATAATTTATATATATTTCTATAGTATTATGGGAGAGATGTGGAAATGTTACACTAAATTTAAACTTTCTCCCAACTACAATTTTTATGAAAAGGAAAGGTAGAAGTTTTCAATGGATAAGGAAAACAAAATTTAGTAAAATCAACGTTATCGAACCAATGTGCAAATAAACCATGTTGCCAGCAAATGCGTGATTATTTTAGCAAATGCAAAGTGAAAATAAAACTTAAATAATAAAAAATAAAATTACATTATGTGAGGGTATAATGATAAAACGCTTTAAGTTAAGAAGATTATCTATGTTTGAGTTAACGATTAGTTTACATAGATTAAGGGCTTTTTGGTGTTTTTAATATTTTTAATACATGCCGTTGTGAGAAGCACTGGCAATTAAGTACGTTTTATCGATCTCGTACTAAAAAAAAATTTACCATATCTAAGTGGAAAAAATATAATTATCCTTTTTTAAATACCCACTCAATAGCCTTTTATAGTGAAAGATCCTACTGAAATCTCGCATATATAAAATAGTAGAATAAAACTTTATAATAATAATACTTTATTTATCTATTATAGGATATATTATTTTATTATGAAATTATATATTTTAGGTACACCTATATTTATATAATATACTATATATACTTATTAATATATATATATATTATATCTATACCAAATATATTTTTAAAAATGGTAGCAGGATGGGTGTCAGGGCTCACTTATTTATGTCCTTGAGATGCTCACTTTGTATTTTCTCGGATTTCATGGTGCGAGTGCATTTAGGTTTTAGAGTACCGAAGTGGGACAGGGCGATAATGGAAATATAAATAGAATATATATATATATATATTTTCGCATATAATAACTATACTATTAATATATACATATTATTATTTTATAATAATATATATTTATTAATTACCATTACTATATATCAGGGGGTATTTACTAATATATATATAATAATAAAATATATATTTTATAAATATATATATATATATAAATTATATTTAATTATATATTATATTGATTATATACAACTATATACAGTATATAGAAAATATATATATTTATTTATAATTATATTTATATTTATATATTTATATATATTTTAATTATTTTAATATATTTATTATATATCATTATATTAATAATATATTTACTTATATAAAAGGGCTTACTAATTTAATATTATATTTATATACTCACTCTAAAGTAC
>JABUQX010073610.1:0-2500 GCA_015478945.1 Trachelipus rathkii
TGCTCCTTATAATATATATATATATATATAATAATATATATAAATATATTATAAATATATAAATATATAATAATAATATTAATTATTAGATATATATATATATATATATAAATTATATTATAATAAATAGATATATTTATATAATATATATATATTTATATATATAGTATATATATATATATATATATAAATATATAGAAAATATATATATATATAGTATATAAATAATAATATAGTTTTATATATATATATATATATAATATATATATGAAGCGCTCCAAATCGAAGATTTAGAATTTGCTCGGTCCTGCTGTAAATTTTAGTTTTTGTTCATTGAAATTGGAAAAATATTTATGAACTTGTTGTGAAGTAACTTTTTTATTGCATTTTTATAAATTTTGTAATTTAAAATTGCTTTATAGAGAAGCGAGTTTCATTGCTTACAAAAAAATGTTTTTAATTATTTATTACTTATGAAAAATTCTGGCTTGTAAAAGTCTAGTGCACTTTCGAAGATATTGCATTGTGAAAGTTTAAATCGATGGACTAGATCATGAAAGAATCTCCCGTTCTGAATAAGTGTAAAAACCAGCCACATGTTTTTCTCTTCCACAATATTCGTTGCAACAGTTCAGGAACAGAGGAAATCGTGTTTAAACTCCGAGGTTAAGTGTCAACTTACTGCTCTCTAACATTTACTGGATGAGGTTTATTCATTAATAAAAAAGGTTCGATGGACCAGCCAAAGGAGTGGATATGTGAAGAGGTAGTGATAGAGAAATAAATATAAGATTAGAACAAAACCTTGACAGCAGCCATATATAAATATATCTTTAAATTTGTAATGATGTGAATACATTTAATACTAATATATACTATATATATATTATATATATAATATATATAGTAATATATTATAGTATATATATATAATTTAAATCCCCACCTAAAAACACTGTTTAAACTTCTTTCCGCTCGTGGAACTTCTCAGATCAACTATTGATTTCTGTTTCCAATTTTATCTTTCTTTCAAGTCTTTCGTAAGAATGACCCCAGCTCGCTGTGAAGGAACCCTTTTGGCATTTTGGTGCTGCAAACTGGTCTGCATTCTGCTCTACATCTTTGGTCACTTTGAATCTCAAGACAAAGATAATTGACCTGTATTTGCGCTGGTTTTGGATGAAAAGAAGAAAGCGTGTTGGAAGGCAAACATCCCTGAGGATCAAGAAAGGAGATCCGCAATCAATGGGTGAATTGGAAGGGAAAAGATTTCTAGTAATGATAGATGAGTTGACTGGATTTGTTCAAGCACATTCTAAACCTAAGACTTTAACAGTAGAACTTTCACTTCATACTTTATTCAATTCAAAATATTCATTTGCTTTAAGGGAATTAGAAGACCATTCTCTAAGGTTAAGACCTCCCTTCAAAAATAAATTTTCAGGGGAAAATCGCTTCTTCAGATATTTCTTCTTCAGGGGAAAATTTCAATTCAAGGGAAAATTTCTTCAGGGGAAAATCGCTTCTTCAGATATTTCTTCTTCAGGGGAAAATTTCAATTCAAGGGAAAATTTCTTCACGCAGCTCGCCTTGAATACTGAGTAGGTGGAGTTTAGAGCTTTTCGTCTTATTAACTCTCTCTCTCTCTACTCTCTCTCTCTCTCTCCGCTCTCTCTCCCTTCTTCTCATTTCTCTCTCCCTTCTCTCTCCTCTCTTTTCCAGTTTCTCTTTTTTAAGCCCTTGAACTGTTGTTTTGATATCCTCTTGTTATACATTCTTATACAAGATACTTTTTGCTCTTCTGAAAATATAAGTCTTACAACTTCCTCTCTGAGGAACTCTTTGCAACCGGGTTTAAGTACACAGTTTTCATCATTCAGTCCAATGCTCTTCTGCGTGACCCCTACAGTACTTACTGCCTATTCTCAAACTATTCATGTGCCCACTGCTAAACTTCTTTAATACTCTCTAATTTTGAGTATATCTTGCAACTGTAAATATGTACACTTCAGTCGGCTTTTATGTGCATGTCGGCACCGATTATAAATTCACCTTGTTGAAACTTCTGAGAATGTTTTCCAGCCTCGTAGAAATTTGCTAGGCCTATGTTCTTGCCCCACCGGAGACATATATATAATATAAATATTAATAATAAATATATAATTATATCAAATATAAATATATACTATTATATATATATATAAATATATATATATATATATATATATATATATAGTATATATAATAATATAAATATAATAATAATATGAGATTTAGTCTCTGCGACAAATTCTGAACGAATCATCTCTCTGACGAAAAACAATAGCACCTTCAGGGTTTTAAGAAAGGAAAGTTTTAGAAGAAAATGGGAATGTACACTTTCCAGTTAAGGTAAAACATCATATTTGAGCGCTCATTGCCATCCGTTGGATACTTCCCAAAAAGGAGTAATCACTCAAGTTTAATAAAATGAACAAAGAATTACAATGTCACACACAGT
>JABUQX010073610.1:10000-33893 GCA_015478945.1 Trachelipus rathkii
TCTCCTCTCAGGTTTCCTCTGCCTCTTCCCGCGAGTACGCTTGATCGGGTGCATGGGATTCTGAGATCTATGGGTGTCAGGAAGGCTAGTGGCCCGGATGGCATTCCTCCATGTTTTAAAGGAAGTGTGCTTCCGAATGGCACCCTGTTCTCGTTCAACCTACCTCCTATGCCTTAATACTACAGTACATTTCCTCAGTGCTGGAAAGCGCGCGTATGTCCAACCAATCCCGAAAAAAAGGTAGAGGCCGCTCTGATCCTTCCAACCATCTTCCTATAGCTCTCACTTGTATTCTATCTTAAGATCTTTGAAACTTCTCTTAACTCTTCATTTCCTGGATCATCTGGAGTCTCATTCCCTTCATTTCAAGATCATCAGTATGGCTTTCGACGCTCGAGGTCAACTTGGTGACATACTTATCCTACTTACTGATGATGGTCTTTGCTTGCCCTTAGCGGACTATGGGAGTCTTGGTGGTTGGCACTCGATATATCAAGCTTTTGATCGAGTATGGCATGAGGGCGCTACTCTCTAAGCTCCCTGTCCTTTGGGTCCTCCTTCTCGTTGCTTTACTCTGTCAAGTTTTCTCTCGGTCGCTCCATTATCAGCACTCGCTGATGGAGCAATTCCTCCTCTTTTCCTGTTAATTGTGGTGTTCTTCAAAGGTT
This sequence comes from Trachelipus rathkii, assembly GCA_015478945.1. Classification (NCBI taxonomy): domain Eukaryota; kingdom Metazoa; phylum Arthropoda; class Malacostraca; order Isopoda; family Trachelipodidae; genus Trachelipus; species Trachelipus rathkii. The sequence continues at coordinate 10,669 of JABUQX010073610.1, forward strand.
TCTGTTTTATCTCCAACTTATTTCTTACTTTTCATCAACGATCTCCTCAGCTGTACTTCTAAACTTCTGTTCACTCTCTATGCCGTATGGACCTCAAGCATCATCCATCTTCCACTCATTTCAAATTCTGCCCCTCTATTTTGCATCTAGAATTCCTTCTCGTCTTCAGCTTTCCGATTCTATTTCTTGCCGACCTGGATGGATTTCCCGGTGGACCACCCACAACCTTATGAAATAAAACTCTTTGAAAACTCAACTACCTTACATCTCCCTCTAAAAACCCACCTCCTAACTTTCCCTATCTTTTTCGACGGTACTAACGTCTCACCTGTTGACAACATAAACATTCTTTAGGTCTGAACATAAACAAAAAATTATCTTGGAAACTCATATCTAACGGTGCTAAGGTGCTCAAAAAACTGGGGAGTTCTGTTTCAAAGTTGCCGGAATTTTTTTCTTCTACACAGCTACTCCAGTTATATAAGGGCCTTATTCGCCCTGTTTGGGTACTGTTCTCACATCTGGAGTGGCTCCGGCTCCACCCTTCTATTGGATAGAGTTGAGTCTAAAAGCTAGGAGACTAATTAACTTGTCCCCTACTTTCAACTCTCTTGACCCTCTATTTCTGGCGACGTGACGTTGGCCGCACTATCTCTCTTTTCTCAATAGTATTACAACGGTAGATGCTCAGAGGAGTTGGCCACTCCCATTCCACCTCCATTGCGTCACCCTCGCAATACAAGGGGTGTCATGCTCTCGCATGAATTTTGCGTGAGTATTGAAATCCCAGACTTGTTCCTTGTGGTGCCTCCTTCTTTCCAGCCACTTCTGTTCTGTGGAACTCCTTGCCATCTTCTGTTTTTTCCTACTGTATTTAGTCTTCCTCTCTTTAAAACCAACGTCTTGCGCAGGCACTCCTGAGAATTTGCGTACTTTGGGCTTGGTGGGCCTTTCTGTATTTATTTCCTGCCCCGCCCCTAAAAAAAGGGCGCGGACGGAGTGGGGGGTAAAAGGAAAAAAAAAAAAAAAAAAAAAAAAAAAATTCATCAAAGTGTCACTCATATCAAATATAACATCATTTTGAACTATGAATAAACGTAGAAATTAGCAAAATTCTCGGGTAAACCTAACATTACCCAGCAAAAACTTAACCTAAGACCACGTTTCTAATACATTATCACCAGTTAACACAGTAATATCTTACGAAACTTTTCATTTCTCTAACAATAAACACCGATTTGTTAGAGAAATGATAAGTTTCGTAAGATATTGCTGTGTTAACTGCGTGATTTATGTTAGAAACTGCGGATTAGGAAGTTTTTGCTTGGGAGGAAAGTTAAATTTTGTCTTTTAGTTGGGATTGGCCTCCGAAAGAAAAATTGCTAATGCATACGTTTATTCATTCATAGTTCAAAAAAATTACTTTATATTGAAGTTGGCGCTTTGATGAAATTAGTATCAATTCATAGTTCAAGATCTTTGATAGGTTTTTCACTTTGCTAAGGAATTTTTTTAGATAATACTGTTTTACCTGTTGCTGTATGTTGGAAAAGTAGGGAACATTGAGTTTTTCTGTCCTGTAGCTACTTTAGCCTGATAAGTAGGGAACTTGTGTTGAATGTTAGCAGATTTTTCATACTGAGGTATGGTTAGGTTTGTCGTTGATATATGTTTCTTTAGTTCAGTTATGATATGTTTAGCTTATTGATGTAAAAACTTTGTTTACCTTAAGCATATATTCGTTGGTCTGATAGATAATGGGAAGGTTATAGATTAAATCTTTGTTAAATATTACTATGTTAATAAAAAAATAAAAATGATATGTTAAAGATATGATTGAAAAAGTGTGAATAATGTACGTTCTGTATGCAATGTTAGTTATTTTACTGTTGTTAAGTATTGAACTTTGTTAATGTAGGCTGTTTATTCGTGCGTAAGGTGTGAGAGGTTTGTCGTTGTACATATATTCTAGTTCAGGTTATGAAAATTGTTAGCTTTTAATGTTAAAACTTTGGTACGTTAGCATATTATTTGTAGGTCAGTATATAAAGAACTTATTTTTATGTTATGTTTATCCAAAATGATACTCGAGATATGACTTGAATAAATAGTTCAATAATATTCATAGGTCCATATGTTAATGTCTTATTCGTAGCTCCAAATGTTAGTATCTATTGTAGTTTTTCGGTCCATATTGTAACGTTTTAGATAGTAGGCTATGTTTAATTACTGTTACGTTGTTAATATAATACTATTGGACAGTGCGAAATTAAACACTTGATTGTTAAAGAGAGATAAATAAGTTTCGTAATATATTACTGTGTTAACTGAGATGAGTGTAATATAAACGTTGTGCTTAGGTTAGGTTTTGCCGGGTAATTAGGTTTAACCCGGAGATTCTTAATGTCTATGTTTATTCAAAGTTTCAAAAAAGCACTATGAATGAAAAGAGCAATAAACTGATGGAAGTTAGTATCAATTAATTGTTCAAGATCTGGTTATCTTTGATAGATTGGTCACTTTCTTAAGGGATTTTGTCAGATAATACTGCTTTAGCTGCTGCTGATATCTTGAGAAAAGAGGGGGTACATTGAGTTTTGTATGTCCTTTTAGCTACTTTACCTTTGAAGTAGGAACTTTGTGAATGTTAGCAGATTATTCAAAGTTAGGTTTGGTGAGGTCTGTCGTTGTAATTAATATTCATTAGTCAGGTTAGACTATGTTAGCTTTATTGATGTAAAAACTTTGTTACCTTAGCATATATTCGTTGGTCTATATAATAATTAGGGAAGGTTATGATAAATCTTTGTTAAATATTACTATGTTAATAAAAAAATAAAAATGATTATTAAAATATGATGGAAAAAATTTTGTGAATAATGATCTTCTGTAGTGCAATATTATTATTATGTGTGTTAAATATAGAAACATTGTGTAATGATGGCTGTTTATTTCGTGCGTAAGGTGCGGATTAGGTTGTCGTTGTACATGATATCTTATGTTCAGGTTATGAAATTTTTAGCTTTATTATGTTAAAACTTTGTTACGTTTAGCATATATTCGGTCAGTATTATAAAGAACTTATTTTTATGTTATGTTTATCCAAAATGATACTCGAGATATGACTTGAATAAATAGTTCAATAATATTCATAGGTCCATATGTTAATGTCTTATTCGTAGCTCCAAATGTTAGTATCTATAGTAGGTTTTCGTCCATGTGTAACTTTGAGATAGGTTAGGCTTTATGTTTAATTTACTGATTACGCTTGTTAAATGAATACTGATGACAAATGCGAAAATTGACACTGATTTGTTAAAGAAAATAATAAGTTTCGTAATATATTACTGTGTTAACTGGAGATGATGTAATATTAAAACGTGTGCTATAGGAGGTTTTGCTGGGGTAATGTTAGTTACCGAGAATTTTCCTAATGTCTATGTTTATTCAAAGTTCAAAATGATGTTATATTTGATATGAGTGACACATTGATGAATGTAGTATCAATTAATTGTTCAAGATGCTGGTATCTTTGATAGATTGGTCACTTTCTTAAGGGATTTTGTCAGATAATACTGCTTTAGCTGCTGCTGATATCTTGGAAAAGAGGGGGTACATTGAGTTTTGTATGTCCTTTTAGCTACTTTACCTTTGATAAGTAGGGAATTTTGTGAATGTTAGCAGATTATTCAAAGTTAGGTTTGGTAGGTCTGTCGTGTACATTATATTATAGTTCAGGTTATGAATGTTATTGATGTTATAAAATGTTTTTACCTAGCATATATTCGTTGGTCTGTATGATAATTAGGCAAGGTTATGATAAATTTTTGTTAAATGGTACTATGTTCAGGTAAAAATAACAATGATATGTTAAAGGTATGTTTAAAAATAGTGTGAATAATGTACGTTCTATATGCAATGTTAGTTACTTTACTGTTGTTAAGTATGGATTTTTGAAAATGTGGGCTGTTTATTCTTGCGTAAGGTATGTTTGCGGTGTTACATTATATTCGCTGTTACGTTAGCATATATTCGGTGGTCATTATATAAAGAGCTTATTTTTATGTTATGTTTATCTAAAATGATACTCGAGATATAACTTGAATCAATAGATCAATACGTTTTGTACGCTGTGTTAGTTACTTTACTGTTGTTAAGTTTGGAACTTTGTTAAAGTTAGTATTTTATTCGTGATTAAGGTGTCTTAGGTTTGTCGTTGTACATTATATTCTTAGTTCAGGTGATGCTATGTAAGCAGTATTAATGTAAAAACTTTGTTACGTTAGCATGTATTCGTTTTTTAGTGTATAAAGAACTTGTTTTCTATGTTATATTTATCCGAAATGATACTCGAAATGTGATATAAAACAATAGATCAATACATCAATAGATAATGGGAAGGCGGACAGAGTAGGAAGGAGGGTGGTTGGATTTACTGATTTACTGCTTTAGGATATGTAAAATTACAAGTTTTTTTAGTTATAAACATGAAAAGAATAAAAAAAATAGTAAAAACAAAATTAATTTAAACAAATAAAACAAAAATAAATAAAAGTTTTGTGTTTTGTTATACAAAATATGACTTGAATCAATAGATCAATAGATCACTAGATCATAGATGGGTGGGTAGGGTGAGATTGGTGGTTTGCTTTACTGATTTACTGATTTACTCTTTTAGAGTGTGTAAAAACGTAAATGTTTACGTTATAAACATGTAAAGCATAAAAATTTTAGTAAAAATTATATTTTTTAAACAAAATAAATTAAAAATAAAGAAAAAAAATAAAAATTTGAAAATAAATTAAAAAAATTAAATTGAAAACAAAAATTAAACACAAAAAATAAATTTAAAATGAAACTTATAATATAAAAATAGCAAACAATATATTTTAGTTGATGTTTGTAAAAAGAAAACGAGATTTTGAAAATATAAATGTCAGTCTGAGGCTAAACGAGTGCTTACTATCTCAGCACCACACCGGCTTCAGCACCGGTGTCAGAACCAACACGTTTTAGCATGCTATGTTAGTTACTTTATCGTTGTTAAGTATTGATCATTGTTAATGTTAGAAGTTTTTTCTTGCTTAAGGTGTGTTAGGTTTGTCGGGGTGCAATATATTCTTAGTTCAGACGATGATATGTAATATTTATTAATGTAAAAACTTTGTTACGTTAGCATATATTCGATGATCGGTATATATTTAGATAAGGTTATGATAAATTTTTGTTAATATTACCATGTTAATGTAAAAAATTAACATTGATATGTTAGAGAATATGCTTGACAAAGTGTGACAGGTTACTTTTTGTATTGCGTATGTTAGTACTTACTGTGTTAAGGTGTGAACTTTGTTAATGTTAGCAGATTATTCGTGCTTAAAGCGTGCTAGGTTTGTCGTACAATTATTCGTAGTCAGTGATGCTAGGTTAGCTTTATAGTGTGAAAACTTTTTACGTTAGCATATATTCAAGGGTAGGTATAAAAGAACTTGTTTTTTTATGTTATATTTATCCCAAAATGATACTCGAAGTGTGACTTGAATCAGCAGTAGATCAATTGATCAATAGATAATAGATACACTAGTATATCATGGTGATTGCGGTACTGACCGCCTTGTGGATTGAGTTATGGAGTAACGGGTGTGGGCTTTTGATTTCTACTGAAATTTATCAGTTTTTGAGGGTGGTGTAATTGTAAAAACGCAAAAAATAACTGGATTGGTTATTGGATTTTGGAGTGCCGGATTGATTGGGTTAATTTAAAAAAATAATAATTTGATTTCTTTATGTTTAGTAGTTTTTTTTATTTATTTATTTTTAACTTTTTTTTTTAGATTTGAAACCTATCATATTCGAATATATAGACCCGAAACAATTATGTGATAGGTACATCATTGTTAGTTATACGTAATATACCTCGACACCGCCACCGAAGCTAGCACAGTTGCTAAGTACGATCTCAGAAATCGTCTGATAGGACTACCTTCTCCAACTTCCTTCCTTCTTGACACCGACTTCAAACTTTTTGCTCCATCTTTCCTAACTTTAACGCGTTCCATTCATTTTTTGCTCCGGACAAAGTGTGAAGAGGAGTTCGCTCCAGGAGCACCCTTACGAACCTTTAACCATAATATTCGAGATCATGGGTTCGATAAACATATATTAGGATACCAAAATAATGATATTATGCTAACATACTGTTCACAAACTAACGCACTTGGCGTACCGGAGGGCCAGCACCGGGTGTCCGGGGTGCGCGTGCCAGTTGCGGGATCCGAAACGTAACCGACATCCTACGTTTCACTCATTCTCACTCCTTCGGGTGATAACCATTCTCAAGTTTCAAAGTCTCTTAGCGATCATTTCTTATTTTGTGTAGGGGGCGACCACCCCCCCACCCTTCTGGGTTGGGACAATCGTGGCCAACATTATTCCCCCACGTAACTCGGCTACGTAGCTGGAGGAGTGCTGATGTAGCATAAGATGAGACTAATTAATAAATTATATGGATGGGATTGTATACCAATTTTATGAGGTTCTTTCGTACGTCAATGCCTAAGTGTTTAGGCATAGCCCAAATCCTCTCGAGAGCATGAGTCGCTGCCTTTCATAGTGCGATATGCAACCGATCTAGAAAGCCCGGATTGAACATTCGACAATTCAAACGTAAGTTTCCCTAGAGACTATCTAAATCCCAAAAAGATCGGCCTCACTGTTCCGAGAGCATATAAACAAAGAGATAAAGGATAAGCGAGCTGAATGTGATTACAATGTGGGAGTGAGAAGAGCATTTAGCTGTAAGTATTGGCGGCAGAGAGTTGGATATAGAAAGAATTTGAATAGTTTAAGCACGAAAAACTGTCTCGGGTTAGTCCAACTGTGTATTAGAGCCTAAGTCACGTCTGAGTGAGAGGAGAGAAGGGGGTGTATTTACAGAACACTAATGAAGTAGTATGGTTAATCAGAATTAAATGTATCAAAGCCAGTAGTCCATTAGTAATAACGTGGAATGAAAAGCAGAAGAAAAATAAATGCGTACAGACGTCCAGCCCTTCATTTTGTATACAAAAAATTTCCTAACCGAGGAGCGAAGAGAACGCTTAAGAGTATAAAAGTACCCGCGCGAGAGCTTGCCGGAAATAAGTTTATAGAAAAGCTCTTATAAGCCACAATTGCAAGGCTAGTTGTGAAGGTGGTACGCCAGCTGAAGCGACCAACATCCCATAAAAATAGCAACACAACTTGGGTTAGAGAGTAAGAAGCATATTCTGAAGGCTTTCAGAATCGACCAGTTTATAGTCAAAGCTTTCTCCTATAAATAAGAATGATAAAAAATAAGTGATTACTTCGTAACGTCTCGGAAATGCTTAAGATCCTTTTTCCTGCGTTAGTAATCATTTCTTTTTGTTCCTTAGTACTGAAGTAGCGCTACTCTTAATAATTTTAGTGATTTATAAAATTGTTTTCGGCATCTGAAGAATTAATTGATAAGCACATTTTAAACTATAAATAGTTTTGGCTAAAGCATACCTCTGCAGAAATTCGCCTCACTGATGAATGAAGTGTCAGTATGACATACATTCTGTCTACGTTATAGTAAAGTAAAATCTTTTTGCGTGATAAGATTCTCAGATAGAATGACTAAAGTATATATTCGTTCTCAACGTTTCCTAGGACGTTAAATAATGTTAGTTACGAGCCCTTGTTTGAGTATGATTTAATGGAAACAAAACTCTTCATTTATCTAAGCTTGGAGGTCTTCCAGTGAGAGAATAGCTGAGAGGAATAGAGATTAGCGTCACGCTATCCCAATAAAGTCAGAAGATGACCGTGATTACCTATAGAACTGAACCAAGGCGGAGGGTGCACTAAGGAAGTAATATTTTCTGTACTCTCCGAGTACCGCTGCGGTAGTTGGAAATCCAGTCCAAGCTCGACTAAATGTGATGATGAGAAGATTTATTCTCTAAGTTTTTTTGTGTTTCGATGCTATCTAATTATACTTAGGTGGTCACTTTTTTCTATTATTAAATATATTATATTTATACTATTTTATTAAAAAGTATTTATATTATTAAATATATGTTTAAAAAATAATTTAAATTCTAATTTATATATATATAGATAACTATATATATTAGGACATAATTTTGTTTTTAAATTATTTTGATGTATCTTTCTATTCTAGTTCTTAATTTTTTTCTATTTAACATTTTGAGCAAATGTAATGAGTTGGTAGATATATAGTATAATAAATTTATAAAAATAACGTTATACCATATCTACACGTGTGAGATAAGAAAGCGTCTAGGGTCTGAATACCAATAGTATTTAATGATATATGCTTTTGAGAATTTACTAATTATATCTTTTTATATTAGCGCTATATAATTATATTACATGGACTTTTCTTGGATTAAATTGTTATAGGTATATATATATAAATTTTTATGCATTATTGTGTAGTTACTATTTATTAAATAGTTAGTAATTTGGTAGATGATATATAAATCTGTTAATTGTAAATATTATAAATTATAAAAGATTATATATATATAATTATTTAAGTTTACTAAATATATATAATCCCTGAGGAAAATATTTTAACCCATCATCATCAGTATTAAGGATAACTATAGTAATATTATTTATATTTATTTAATATCATTAATTATTTTAGTATTTAATCCACCTAGTATTAAACAAGTATATAATACAGGATCATCATTGTGTGTTAGTATATTAGTATGGATTTGTGAGATATTCGTAAGGTATACGTGATATTAGAAAATTATTTAATATATATATATAATATATAATATATACTAATATTAATACTATTAATAATTACCTTATTATTTTTTATTTATGATTATTATTTTTTGATTAGGTATTTTTATATGTTTATTATCATATATAATATTATATATTATATATATATAGTATATCATATGTTTGTTTATTAATCACGAATAATAAGCGTAGTATCATATATACTTAGATCAGTAATATATATATATAATGAACTGGTCGTATAGTTATATAGAATGTTGATGGTATTGTAGAGGGCAATAGCCCATCAAGATGATGGGATGTGAGGAAGAAGGCCGGTGTTCATGACTTTAAAAACTTTTGGACTTTTTCCCTAACGTTCGTTTGAAGCCCGCTGGCGGCTTCTTTTGGGTAAAAAAAAAAAATAGCTAAAAATAAACAACGGAGTAAAAATTCTCGTTTGTTAGGAAAATATTTCGAAGACCTCACCAGACTGCCATTGCGTCAAAATATGGATAAACGCTACATCCGCGTTTCTATAGTTATATGTGTAAATAGTAACGTTAGTTAAGTTAGCTCCTTATAGTTCAGTAGCTGTTACATAGAAAACTAGACTAGCGTGTGTGCCGACTGCAAGGATACCTCCCCTGAGGGAGGATCCCTAAGCTATGCTAATTTTCGTGGCTGGTTCTTAATATATTAGATACGAAACATTATATACATCGTTAAAATCCCATTAAGTGACTTTTTCAGATATGAGTAATAGAAGACACTAGTCGGAGAAGTAGGTAGGCATAAACAAACTTAGAGATTTGCTCTTGAGAAGCTCTCAAACATCTTAGTTGTCTGGCTCGATGAATATATGAAGAAAAGATTAGCAAGAGCGATGAAAGTAGTGAAAACATAAAAACAACTATCCATCAAGAAAGTAGAAATTAAGTAAAACAAACGTGCTCCTCGCAAATGGGCAATATCCTTTTAAATTGTATAACATAAAGGACAGTACTCCCGAGCATATCTTTCCGATCCGCTGTGAAATCTTTTCTTTCGCTGAAAGGTACCACACCCCTTACCACCTAGATACCACTATCTATATCTTCACGTACTTGTAAGTTTTCTGATGCTGAGAGTCTTTGGCTCCCAAAAGGGCTGAAGACATAGAGATTTTCAACGTGTTTATTTTTTATTATTTAATCATTATATTCACTTTAACTAAACTTCTATCATATTATATAGATGGAACTATGTTACTTATTCCTACATATAATATATTTAATAAATGTCATGTAAGATCACCTCTATATTAGTTAAGGTGAATTTCCAACGTACACACTACACAATACTTATAGTGAGTATATCATAATGATCGGATATTATAGTGCTCCTCTAACCTACTTGTATGGGCTAATAGGAAGTAAGGGCCATAAAAAATCAATATTACATAGTATTCTCTCAACTAATCAGACTAGAAACTAGTATTATTAATATATAAAAGGTAAACTACACATATATTTACCAATGTAATCGTTCCTAAGCTCACAAATTGCTATTGTAGTACAAAATGAACTTATATAAAATGTTATCTACACTACAATAGTTACTTTACTATCACTTTTACTCGTATATATATATATTTATATATCACACTATATTTTGTTCATCTTTAAATCCATAAATAATATTATAACAAAAGACTATGAAATAGAAAAACTAATAAATGTTTAGTTCATAAATATTTAAGAGATAATTTGTTGACGTAAATATAAACTAAAGTATATATTATATACTATAATATTATATCACCCCATATTAAGCAAGAAATGACATTTAAATGTTACAATAGAATTCTATGTTTATGGTTGATGAATAAAATCTTAAATAATACTATTAACGGATTGCTGAATTGCTGGTCGTTTGGTGAGTTTAGTTTGAGGTCATTTTGAAAGGCAGCAAACTTATGAGTCTTCTTTTCTGAAATTGTTTAATCATTAAAAATCGTGTTTAATTCTATATAATATATATATTATATATAATATAATTTTAAAAAAAAAAAAATATATATATATATATATATAAATATAATATATTTATAACCACAAGGTGTCATATAAAAAAAATCTCCTAAAAAACTGGACACACCTTAAAAAAATAACCACCTTAAAATAACCACCTTAAAAATAACCCACCTAAAAAATAACCATTAAAAAGTGAAGACCTTATCCAAAACAAGGTGTCAAAAAATGACCTCCTTAAAAAATAACCACCTTAAAAAATAACCACCTTAAAAAATAACCAACTTAAAAAATAACCAACTTAAAAAATAACCAACTTAAAAAATAACCAACTTAAAAAATAACCAACTTAAAAAATAACCAACTTAAAAAATAACCACCTCGAAAAATGACCACCTCGAAAAATGACCTCCTCGAAAAATGACCTCCTCGAAAAATGACCTCCTCGAAAAATTGACCTCCCGAAAAATGAGAACCTCCTCGAAAAATGACACTCCTCGAAAAAATTGACCATCCTCGAAAATGACCTCCTCGGAAAAATACCCCCTCCGAAAAAGTACCTCCTCGAAAATTGACCCCTCGAAAAATGACCTTCTCTCGAAAATGACCTCCTCGAAAAATGACCTCCTCGAAAAATGACCTCCTCGAAAAATGACCTCCTCGAAAAATGACCTCCTCGAAAAATGACCTCCTCGAAAAATGACCTCCTCGAAAAATGACCTCCTCGAAAAATGACCTCCTCGAAAAATGACCTCCTCGAAAAATGACCTCCTCAAATGACCTCCTCGAAAAATGACCTCCTCGAAAAATGATCCCTCGAAAAAAATGAAAACCTCCTCGTATAAATTGATCTCTCCTCGTAAATAATGAACTCCTCGGAAAAATGACCGCTCTCATAAAATATCTCTCTCTCGAAAAAGTGACCTCCTTCTTGATAAAAATTGACCTCGTCTTTCGAAAAATTGACCTTCTCTTCGTATAATATTTTTAAACCGGTGTCCGTCTCGAAAAAGACCTCGCTTCGAATAAATGACCTTCTGCGTCGAAGAAATGAGCCTCCGAAAGAAATGAACCGCCTGCGAAAAATGACCGTCGTGCTCGGATAAAATGAAACCGTCAAAATGACCCTCGCTCGAAAGAAATGACCTCCGAACAAATGACCTCTCTCGAGAAAATGACTCTCCGTCGAAACTTATATATATTATCTTGAGCGGAGTTTAAGTCCCTGATTAAATTATATATATATATATATATATATAATATATATATATATATATATATATAATATACATATTATATATAGTATTATATATACTATATAGTATATTACTAATAATATAAGTGGTTTTGGGATTGGTCACGTTATGTGTGATTCTGTGCATTGTGTGGAGCTAATAGATAGCTAAGATATAATATATATAAACCTATATACCTATCATATATATATCATGTATAAGTTTCGACATTAACCATTATATATTATTATATACTTCACAGCCATATATACATAACCACCATAATAAGTATAATAATTTCGAAAGCGAGGTCCTAAGTGGCGTCTTAGAACCCTTACCCTATAGCAAGCAATGGTATAACCCAGCCCACCAGAGTGTTGACCATCAGAAACCACATCCACACCGCACCCAGATGGCTAAATTTGGAAACCCATCATTTTACCTCTGAGAAAGCTTGCTTTCCCAGAGGAGCGAAGGCGTTACTTGGACACTTCTAAACCTCCGACCGTGCCCTTCCCGCCAACACTGCCGGTCGGGGCCACCACTGGTAATTTTTAACCGACATCTAATAGATATCAACAGACTGCTTTGTGCAATAAAGCCGACAAACACATTATCTGTAAATTCCAAATGGTCTCTAAGTGGTTCTTCGAACCCCTTACCCTGAGATGCGTAACTCTACCCAGCAATCGTGGTCTCCGAAGAGGTAACACTCCTGGAGTTCACATTACTCAAGAGTAAGGTTACAAAACCCCTATAGTGACCATCTTGAAAATACTACAAATAGTTGATTGCAGTCTAATGTTGCACAACACATCTTTGAATATCTATTAATAAGTCCGTCCTTAAAAAATTAACCGCCGTGATCTGGCCCCGTGCACCCGAGTGTCATTGCGCGGGAGCGCCCGTCAAGGATAATAGGCTGTTCCCAACGACAACGATAATCACTTACCTCCTCTCTGGGGAACTACAGCTTTCAGAGGACTAAAGACGTTTCCTTTTAGCCAATCGTGGTCTCGAGTAACACTCTGGAGTACCATCTCCAGGGTAAAGGACTCAACCCACTTAGGACCATTTGAATATAAACTAAACTATTGGCTTAGCCGCGTTTAATTGCACAACATACTATTTGAAATATAATTAAATATATAACATTAAATATATATAAATAATATATTAATCACATTATATTTACAGGTATACATCCATACCTATTATATATATACAATACTCATAACCCTATATACCAAATCATAAACCAATCATAAGCTATCTAAATGGTTATACTATCAGCGACTCATAAAGTACTATACCTAGTATAATAGTAACCATATCACTATAGCTATAGATGGGACCATTAAATCGACTAGCATAGCTAACAACGTGACGACTCAGAACGGCAAAAATCCGAAGCGATATTGTCTTATCAAATCGTCATCGTCATTTCCGCAATTTCTGCCCGATTATTTTGCCACTGATCTACATGAGACAAATATTAAATGATTTTGGATGATATTAAAAACCTAATATATAATTAAAAGTAAATAATCAACACCTATAAACTATATAATATGTATATATTATACGACACTCCATACTACTATGATCATAACACCTCACATAATAGAGACGTCAAACATAAATCATAATTTAGGAATATAATAATATATAGTCAGTAATACCCTAGTATATTAATCAATAATAATTAATTACTACATATATATATAATATATATATATATATACTATATACTATATAATAATATAACACTATCACCCATATATATATATATAGTTACATATACTTATCATATATAGTATATACCCCAATATTTCCATGATTAAGGGTACTGCATACTAGCCACGGACACTATACCACAGTTGCACTAATCGGGTCAGCCCTCTTACTGATTCTGCGTTCAATATCCACACTCATACCCCCTCGCGTTCACAGACATACTTCAGAAGACATCCATGCTTTACTATCACAATCATCATCATACATACTTTATACTACACTCCACAGCACCTCTCTTTACCTATCTGACAACACACTATGCAGACATCCATCCCCCCCTCTATATATCCCTTTGACGGGGGAAAAAATTGCCTAGATCGGTATTCCTGCGTGTCGTTGAAGGCAACTAAGTGATGGTGGTAGTTGGGTTTGCCTGGCCACTAACCACTTGTCTTTTTGCCAAGGAATGCTAAGCATGCCAGAGAAGGTCGTGATCGCCGTCATCGCGTCCTATCTTTCTGCGAAAATGTTGGAATTCGTATGGATACATTCAAATGTCAGAGTGAATGAAATGTTGGAGGAGAGAGTTGATGGCTTATTTTTAGAAAGTCAAATTTGATGTTGCTAGCTGTGACTGGAAACAAAGACATGGGAATGGAAACGGTGGGAAATGAGTGTGGTGGTGTGAAATGGGTTTGTGTTGGTGTGGAATGGAATGTATAAGGAGAGAACAGAACAGACTCTGCGCACATTACTATGTGAAGTGACTTGTGGAATAGAGAGCTATGTAGATTTTGTGTTTTTTAAGTGCTAGAATTCTAAAGGTTAAATTAAGTTTTGAATAAGTAAAAGTATGTGTGGTTGACGACACATACTGACATCCGAGAAGTAATGTTTGAGTAAGAGTGCAAATTTTCTGGGATAAACTGAATGATCTTTTTCGAGAATGGAGTGCGAATATATGGATACACTCGTAAGTTCAGTCTTCTATCTGCCCACAATCGCCCACACTAAGGATATTTTTCACTAACACAGCTATCGCTCACCATGCACATCACAGCAAGCCCTATCCAGAGGGAGTGTAGTAGTAGCTCAAAAAACTTCACGTGCCGCTCTTAAGCTCCAAAATTAACGCAGTATTAGCTACAGACTCAGAGCGCGATTAAGAGAGAAGCAAATTTCCAGAGCAAACACCACCTATGATATGCGTTTTGGATCATTGCTGACTAGACGACAGACAGAGATGAGAGAGCTAGATAGATACGCCTACAGAACACAGAGTGCGCGGAAAGAAAGAGGCAAGCCACCGGGACAGCCGAGTAACAACAGCCTAAGGAATTACAATATCGACACAATCACTCAACAGCACAGAGATCATACACTCCTATTTGCTACGAGCGCTGACCCTCGTAAACCGATGGTGATACGCAAATAATAAACGTTCTCGAGCACCTGCGAGGCTAGGGTGCGTATAGATGAGCAGAAATAAATTCGCCACCAGAAAGACATTTATATAAGCCGTTTATGAGGCACATTTGACTTCGAACCCTATCCAAAACTCCGCGGTGAAGCACAGAGCCCTTCCCCCCAAGAGTATGAGAACACGTACTCCATAGCACCAGGGCTGCGATTATGACGGGCTTGTACTAGTGGAGCGGACTGAGATTAAGAAAAAAATATCAGTGCGGTCGCGAGGTCTAAACAGAACGCCAGTTCTTGAGGCCGCCCTTAGCAACCGCTTGTGACTTGAGGTTTTTCCAAGACCATTTTTTTGTGTTACGTTAAGGGCCAAAGGAATTTATCTTGTCAAAGGACTCGACAAAAGAACCGTCGAAAGAAATCCTAGGAAAAATTTTTTTTTTAGAATACTTTGTTTAGAGATAATTTTGAAGCTTTTTCTTGCGTTTTAAAGAATTTGAAAGTTTCACAAGTTTGGAACGACCCCATTCCGGAATTTCGTAATCTCAGAATAAAATAGGAAAGACTTAAGACAGAGCCATTCATAGGAAGTACACAGGAGAGAAGCCAGAACTGAAAATGAGGTCAAGAATGAAGCCGGTTGAGTCATCGTATAATGAGTGGAACAGAGGAGATTGTGCAGTGTGAAGGAAGATCTATTAATAGAAAAAGTAAGGGAATAATAGTTTGGAGATAAGACCAGAACCCTGGAACACGCACGTATTTGACAGAAAAACAATTTAAGAACTACGACCCGAGGGCAACAAACAGCGACATTTAGAGATCTTGAACCTAAAAGCTAGACCTAATTAAGCAAAGAGAAAGAGAAACCCCAATGACGGCGGACTTGCCAGACAGCTCAGTGACGCGCTGCCACTAACCGAGTCAAATGCTTTTGGATAGTGTCAATACGCGCCCACGACAGTAAGTCTCCCCGTAGTTCCTAATGAGCGCGAAACATAAAACGATTAAAAAGGAAGTATTATCGCCGAAGAACTCTCAGAGCGCTGAAATAGCCGCACTGGCTTTCGGAAAGAAGGGAATGAGTTTCCAGATTTAATTAATCTGGAGTCGAATTTGCAAGCAAGGTTTCATAAGGATTTTACCGAATACAAGTGACTGAGCTATAAGCGCGATAACCTTAGACGTATACAGAGCGGCTCATTTTATTCGCATAGTTAGGAACATAGTGCGCAGCTTATCCAACCTGACGGAAAGTCATTAGTATTAGAGACATAAGAAGACAGTATAGTGGAACGCAGGGGCGGGATAGTACGGAAGCACACTCCCTCAAAAAACTATAAGGCGAGAGGAATGCCATCTGGCCCACACCGACTTCCTAATCCTTCATAGTTCAGGGAGCCTATGCACGCTCGATCGAAATATACCATCCACAGGTTAAAGACATAAGCGACACACTAAGACAGGACCAAGAGAGCACAGAAAGATATGCCAGAAGTCGTCTAGGAGTTCGAGTTAGCTGGACAAAATACGGAGCCAAAGAGATTGGCCTTTTCTCAGCTGGAAAGAATTAACAACAAGAACCATAAGCAGGAAAGGGAGATTTTACGAAGTTCTAGAAATGTTTTGAGCAAGAGGCAGAAAGATTTGCAGTAGGAGAATCCGAAGGAAGTTGAACGCACTTGTCGTTTGATGAACAGACCAGTGTTGCTCGCGAAAGAGAGTCATCACCAACGATTTCTAAGCCTGAATGACAAATTGAGCCCGAGAACAGTGATGGAAGAAGCCGTAGGAATTTTTCCACCCGCCGATCGCCATGTTCTAGCCTAAAATGGCCCAAGATAAACAACAACGATTTGATACATGTTATGAGGAGAAACGCAGATTTAGTTGAAGAATTTGGAAATAACTTTGCTAGTGTTCCCATCTTACGGTTACAGTTTTCCTCCTCTATCTTTAACATATTTAATATCATCCATTCCATTTATATCTTCCAATTCGAGGGTAGTCCTGAAGTGCTATCAGGCTTGGCAATACTTGGAAAACCTTAAGCATTTAAGACGGTCGTTTAGAATATTGTTATACATTTATTATTGTGAAGGAATCTTGCAACTGACCAGGATGAAATCGGTTAATTGTACCACTAAACATGGTTCTCCTTCATTTCCATTTATATTAAAGGGTTGCAGGAAGTTCAATATTCAATTATTGAGTTATTATTATGGATTTTATTTATTTATGATTATTAGCTAAATAATCTGTTATTATTATTATGAGTATTATTATAATTATTATTTATTTTATTATTATTATTATTATATTATTATTATTAAAGACTTAAGGAATCAAAAATTTGATCGCTTAAAAATTTCCCGGAGGTTGAACCCCTGAACCCCCCTGTCTACAGCCTTGTGCATATATAATATATAAATATAATACTTTATATATATACTATATACTATATATATATATATATATTTATATATATCTATTATTATATATATAATATATACTAATTAATATAATATAATATAATATATATATATAGATGAGAGAGAGAGAGAGAGAGAGAGATAATTTTTTTTTAAATATATTTGTTCAATAATCGTCATCTGTCATCGTCAAAATGTACTATAATCGTCATCGTCATCGTCATCGGAAAAATTTCATAATCGTCCCATCACTAATATCAGGTATATACATATATATAATTATAATATAATATCTAATATATATACTACTATATAGTATATATATGATGTATGATATATAGCTATCATAAATAATATAAGCCTTATATAATATATATAATATACTAGTAGTAATGTATATATAATGGAACAACAGCTGCACCTTACAGCCGTGAGTGGCTGGAAAATAATGTAGTTTTCTTATTTTATATTCATAACATTATAAAATTTAACTTAACAATTTATATCAAATAAAAAAAAAGATTTTGAAGATACAAATGCATGGCATACGGACATTTGTACTATCCTAGCCTTCTGAGTGGCTGGAAAATATATAATAATAATTATATATACTAGTATATACTATATATAATACTATATATATATATATTACTATATATATTATATATATACTATATATATATATATAATATAAATATATATAGTTATATATATATATATATATATATATATATACATATATAAACTGCTACATTACTTAGTTACATGAACTTACATCTAGTGCCATCTACTCGTTGAATGAATAAGTTCTTGAAAATAGAATACCATCTGCCAGGCCCTCCTTCATTTTTCTCTTAGGTTTGATTTTATAATGCGAAGAGCAGAAAAAGTCGTTCAACGCTAACTTGCGTTGGAGCTAGAGCAGTAACAGCAATTGCAGCTTCTTGTACAATGTCTGAATACTTTTCGATGCCTCTTCTAATTGTAAGCTTCGAAGTTATGGATCAATTTGTTTCAACTTCTTTCAAGTTGCTCGCAAATGTAATTTTGATATACAAGTTATGGAATGATGTGTAGAAAATGAGGAAGCGACTTGACCATTACTTTAACCAGGTCCGACGCTTTCGATTTAAGCTTCTTCAATATCAGAAGCTTTGTCATACTCATCTTCTGAAGGTCTTCTGAAAGAATGACTCTTGAGAAAGGTATAATGGGATACTTAGTTTCATCCACTATTAAAAATATGTCCAGATGTATCCTTTTCTTCTTGAACTTCTTGCAACGTTTTAATACAAATGACCACATTGCAAGGTGCAGATTTAGCTTTTTGTTGTTTATCTTCAGTTAAGCTTACTATGTAGATAGGATCAACATAAACAGCAGATAGTACAATATCAGTGTCAATGAGAGAAATTTCTATCGTACCATGGTCTTTTATTTTTTCAAAATCTTAAATATAGATAGTATAAGGTTGAAAGTTAAATTTATTAGAATGTAATCCAAATTGAAACGTAAGGAAGAGGTTAAAAAGTTCGAAGGTTGCAATTGCATTTTGTGCTGTGGAAGTCGCAAGTCAGTGAACTTGTATGAAGTGATTGAAGTCACTCACAGAGTCACAATTCACAACTTTGTTAGTTCAAAATTTTCTGACTCCAACTCCACTATCTTGAAATTACCGACTCGTACTCCGACCTCTTGAAAATTACCGACTCCCCGATTCCACAACCCTGATCGACATATCGATATTATAAATTTTTTTTATAATCGATTTTTTTCACGAATATCAAAAATCGATGGATCGTAGATACCGTAGACCCAAACTAAACCTACTGTACATGGATCTATGCGGCCGTATAAGGAAACCTTAATGGATAATCGTTGAACTAAACGTAGGCCTAAAACAGATTGACTAATATATATATATATATATATATAATATATATATATATATTATAGACTTGTATATTATATATATATTATATATTATGTATAAAGTATATATTAAAATATATAGGAAATAAAATAAATATAATATATATATATATATTATATATAATATATATATATATATATATTAGTATAAGCCACAAGGTGTCATAAAAATGAACTCCTTAAAAACTGACCACCTTAATAAAAAATATATCACCTTATAAATCAACCGCCCTTAAAATGACTCCTGTAAAAAGACCTCTCGAAAAAGACCCTCGCCTCGAAAAATGGACCTCGCTCGAAAAATGACCTCCTCGAAAAATGACCTCTCGAAAAATGACCTCCTCGAGAAAATGAACCTCCCGAAAATGACCTCTCTCGAAAAATGAATGACCTTCGCCTCTGAATAAATACCTCTCTGAAAAAATGACTCCGCTCGAAACTTAAGAAAACTTACATTTAAGTCCCCTGATCTAAATTATATACATATAGAAGTATATAATTAATTATATATATTAATATATATATATATTATATATATATACTATACTATAAATATATATATAGATATATTATATATATTATAATACTATATATATATATGATATAATATATATATATATATGTATACGTAGTAAATATAATCATATAATACATTAGAAAAATATAACTTATATTAATATATATATACTATAATATATATATATATATATATATATATACTATATTATACTATATATATATATATATATATATATAATATAATATACCTATATAATATACATAATATATATATATATTATATAATAATATATATTATATATATATAATAATATATATATATATATATATATATATATAATAATATTATATATAAATAGTTATATATAATATATATAATATACATATATATATATATATAATTATATATATATGTATATATATATAATATAGTATATTATATATATTAATATAGTATAATATTATATATATATAATATAATATCTATATATATTTTATATATATATATATATTAATATATATTATATATATATTATATTATATAGTATATGATATATATATATTTTATAATATATATATATTAGATATATTATATGATATATATATTTTACATCTTATTATATTATATTATATACTATATAGTATATATATATATGTACTATAGTATAATATATATATATATTATATAATATAATATATAATATTTATATATAATATAATATAGTATATATTTTTTTATTGCCTAAGTGGGTTTGAACCTTACCCTTGAGATGGTCTGCCGAGTGTTACCTCGAGGACCGCTGGGCTAAAAGAAACCCAGTCATTGTACCTCGAAAGCTTAGTCTTCCCAAGAGGGAGCGAAGGCGTGTCTTGGACTCCTAACCTCCGACGGTCCTCCCGCAACACTCGGGTCAGGGGGCACACTGGTAATTTTTAACCGGACATTAATAGATATTGCAATAGAGTGTTGTGCAAATAAACGCAACAATTATTTGTATATTTCAAATGTCCTAAGTGGGTTGAACCCTTACCGCCTTGAGATTGTAACTTCCAGCCATCGTGGTCTGAGGTAACGTCTCGGAGTACATCTCAAGGTCAGGGTTCAAACCCACTTAGGACCATTTGAATAACAAATAATTGTTGCGTTTTATTTGCACAAACACTTTGAATATCTATTAATGTCCGGTTTAAAAATTACAACTCAGCGTGTTGCCCCTGGCCCGAGTGTTGGCGGGGAGGCCCTTCGGAGGTTAGGTGTCCAAGACACGCCTCCCTCCTCTTGGGAAGCTAAGCTTCAGAGGTAAAATGATGTTTTTCCTTTTAGCCAATCGGGTCTCGAGGTAACACTCTGGAGTACCACTCAAGGGTAAGGGTTCAAAACCCACTTAGGACCATTTGAACTATACAATAATGTTGCGTTTAATTGCACAAACATCTTTGAATATATAATATAATATATATATATTAATATATTATATAGTATATATATATATATATATATATATATATTAAATATAGTATATATAAATTAATATATACTGATAATAGTATATATATATATATTACTATATCTAATCGGAACAACAGCCACTTGAAACAGCATCTTTCAAACCATATACTGTTTTCTTTATTTCTATTAATAATATATATTACTCTTAATTTGCTTGATTAACTTATTTTATTATTGACCAAAATGATAATTAAAAGAACTTAAGCCATCGAAAATTTTGATAACTTAAATAATAATCGGGTAAATTTGAAAGCCTCTGAAATTTGTTAAGCAAAACTGTATAAATAAATATATAGTAGTATATACTATATATAGTATATAATATATATAGTATTAAATATATTACACTATATATATATATTATAATATATCTATATATTATATAATATATATTATATATATATATATATATATATATTTATATATAATATATATACTATATACTATATATAGTATATATTACTAATAAATATATATAAATATAATATATATATATATATTATATATATTAATATATATATTATATATACTATATATATATATATAATATATATAATATTATAAATATATATAATATCAGACTGCAACATTACTATTTACATGAACTACATCTTAGCGCCATCTACTTCGTTGAATGAAATAGTTCTTGAAAAAATAGAATACCACATCTGCCCAGGCCTCTTCATCTTTTCTCTTCAGTTTTTCATCTTTTTGCTAAGAGCATAAAAAGTCGTTCAACGCTAACTGCTGTCGTTCGGAGCAAGCGCAGTAAACTCAGTGCCAATTGCCAAGCTTCTTGCTACAATGTTCTGAATATCTTTTCGCTGGCCTCTTCTAACTTAAAGCTTCTCGAAAAGTTAACTCAATTTTTTCTTAAAATCTCTTTCAAGGCTGCAAATTTTGTACTAAAGCTTATCGCGAATATTTGTCGTAAAGATAAATGAGGAAAGGATCCCTTGACCTTTCTACTTCGAACCCAGTCGATTTTCTGCTTTCGATTAATGCTCTCTCACTTCTATTAAGAAGCTTTCCTCATCCACTCCACGTTCCTCTGAGGTTTCTGAAGAATGACTTGAACAGCGTAGTAATGGGGATAGCGTGTAGTTCCAGTACACTTATAAATATGTCCAGATTATCCCTATTTCTTCGCCTTGAACGTTCTTGCCAACCCTAATACAAATGACACATTGCAAGTGCCATGATTTTTAGCTTTTTGGTTGTTAATCTTCAGTTAAGCTTACTATGTAGATAGATCAACAATAACACGCAGATAGCTGAACAATATGCGGTCAATTGAGAGAAATTTTCTGATTCGTACCGAGTGGAGTCTTTTTATTTCTTTTCAAAATCTTAATAAGATAGTTAGAGGATTGAAAGTTAAATTTTATTAGAATGTTAACTCCAATTTGAATACGGTAAGCGGGAAGAGGTTAAATATAGTTCTAGAATGGTTGGCAATTTGCATTTGTGCTGTGAAAAGTCGCAGTCACGTGACGTTTAGTGAAGTGATGAAGTCACCACAAGGTCGAATCGAATAGTACACAACTTTTTGTATTTTCAAGAATTTTCTGATACTCCTCCACTATCTTGGAATTATTAACCGACTCGTACTCACGACCCAGTTGAAAATTACCGACTCCTTCCGATTTCTCCACAA
>JABUQX010073611.1:0-5000 GCA_015478945.1 Trachelipus rathkii
GGTAGTGTCTACTGGTCAAATCGGAACTGTTTTCCTTATTAAGTTTTCTTAGTTAATGATATTCAGTAATTGGTTGATGCGGATTTCAATCTGAAATGGAAAAGACTTTTCTCACTCTGTCGATTCCATTTGCCTTACCTTTTATCACCCAAGTACAATAATATATATATATATATATATATATTTTTATTATATATATATATTATTATATTATATATATAATATATAGTTTATTATTATATATATATATATATATATTGTATGCATGTTGTTGTGCGTAGAGATGAATTAGTATAGATTTCGTTTCAACATACTTTTAAGGGATAGAAAAGGATTTCAGTACGAGTGTTTTCATTGAGGAATATTTTACTTCAAGTACGAATGTTTTACCTCTTCTTAATCACCTTTTAACTCTCCTTTCGTATTATATTATATATATATAGTATATATTTAATATATATATTATATATATAATATATATATATATATTATATTATATATATATATATATATATATATATGTTGTGTGTGTGTGTGTATGTGGTGGTGTGTGTGTGAAGAGAGTGTATATGTGTATGATTATAAGTTTTCGGGGGCAAAGGTAGAAAAGTTTGTTTTTTTCTTTGAAGTAAGATAAATTTTTTTATTTGCTTATTGTCGTTTCATCGCTAAAATTTCGTAATAGAGCGAATAATCCTTTAGGGATGACTATCTGAAAAATGTGGTCTTGAGATAACGGATTATTTTATTTTATTACAGATAAACGATAGGATTTAATTCCCTAACCATTGCAACTTACAATGAAAGTTAAATGTTTTACTCTAAGATGTAAGATGTTGATAATTTAATTTCCTTATAATAGTACCTTTTTGTTGTTTTCTGTAATTATAGAGCTTACGTGTTCGTCGTGGTCTTTGTTAACTACACGTTTTGGATCAGGATTAATATGAATTATGTAAGAGAGAACACAAAAGAGATACTTGAATAGACAACGAAAATTTGGAAGATGCTGTATATGCCGGCTCGAAGAAGAGATTTTAAAGTAGGAAAGCTCTTAGTTATCAGTGCAACTATAGATACGAAAATTATTTTTATTATAAGTGAAATAGGATACGAAATTAAACCTCTCTAAAGAAGTGATGGGAATACAAGGGATTTGAAGAGTAGCACATTGAGGGGATAAAGAGAGAGAATTAAGAAATAACGGAAATTTAGGTACATATCATATGTATTTTAACTAAGACTTTTTCTAGGTTGTGATGTTATATTTGTTATTTACATTGTCTGTAGAAAACGTTTGTGGTTCGCATCAGGGTGCTAGGAAATCTTGCATAGGTAGCAATGAGTGAGTAACATCGGGAAATGGTTATTCTAACCTTAAATACTAGTGTCGTGTTGTGTAAATTTCAATGGTTGGTTGTAGTAATGCTCACAACTTCAATTTGAAATAGCTAGTAAAATATTTCGACGAGATCCAACAGTAATTGTACTACAACGAAAAGATGGATTGCAGTGCTTTGGTTTGTCAAGTTTCATGGTTAAATAGATCTAAACTTTTGGCCAGCTGCACGTAAATATGCATAAGTGTTTTTAACGTTTTTTCCTGTTTAGTGGAGAGAATAAAAAGTAGAATATAAATATTTGGTCTCTGTGGATAGGTGAATAGCTAGTGTTTAATCTGTCTATTGATTTTAAAATTAAATAAAAAAAATAGAAAAAGTTGTGTGCACTGTATATTGCTTATATTTTCTTTAAGTCAATATTTAGTAATTTTCTAAGGTTCTATAAATAAAATGTTGACCTCAATAATTATATTCTCATTTAGTTCATTATTGGTTAGACTGAGGGAATTAACATTATACAATCGTCACAACGTCTATACTTTATACGGGTAAATATTCTTTTGACTGAGAGACTCTTTAGAAGGACCACGTAAAATATTTCTTTAGTAATGAAACGGTAATATTTGGTATTGGAAGGTAGAAATAGTTGAGGGACGTTAAATGTCACTTTTAAGATCCTATATAGTTTGATGAATTGATTTTGTAAGTGTATAAAATCTATTGAGCTGAATTGGGATATTGATTTTTCTAAACATACATTAAACATTTCTAATTCTTTTAGGGAGAGAGAGAAAAATACTAATAGATTTGCAACAGGCATAAATAGCATTCTGCTAAAGAGAATGGGCGTACCATAAATTGAATGCAACTTAAAAGGATAAAGCATATAATTGCATATAGTAATAAGAATTGATAGTTTTAACATAGCAGATGGGTGACAGCTAAAAACAAGGTATGCCTATTTGATTTGTTACCATAGAAACAGTAATATGTTCAAAGTGGGTAAGTGGCAGGCGAATGAGATTAAAACGGCTAGATACTGATTTTGATGGCTTTTATAATGTTATAGGGAGAGAACATGACAGTAAAGAGTGGGGGGGGCGAGTGAATGGGAATAAGGTTTAAGTTGTAAAGAATGGTTAAAAAGTTATGGACAACTCAAGTAAAATATCTAGGATGTAATAAATGTTCAAAAAAATTAAATGTAGGTAAAATCTCGTTCACCAGCCTTTTCAATGGGTTATTTGTGATGCTCTGACATCTTAGGAAAGAGGGTTTTTCGAGAGGTATCGCGTCATTTCGAGGGAATGGGGTTCCGGCCGAATAGTTCCAAAGGGGTTCACCAACTTGGAGGAAAATTGGGGTTCCTCAATCAAACATGCTCTGGCAATGATCAAGACCCAGGTTTTTTCTTCGTTTCCTCACGACATACACCAGCACCTCACTGACAGTTAGTATTTAAGTATTCCCTAACTATTTTAATATTTTCTAATTTCAAAATAGTTATGTTGATTAACCTCTACTCTGTCCACTTTCTCACTTTATATATATATATATATATATATATAATTATATATATATATTTATTACTATAATATATATATATATATTATTATATATTATATATTATTATTATATACTCTTATTATATATATTTATATAAATAGATAATAAATAAATAAATAATAATAATTATATATATATATTATATTTATATATATTATATATATATTTATATATATATATATTATATATTATATTTATATATATATTAAAATATATATATATTATATATATATTATATATTATATTATATATCTATATTTATATTTATATAATATATATATATTATATATATATTATATATATTATATATATATATTATATGGAAGTCCCTTTATTATTAAATACACACACTTAATCACATAAAACTTTAATACATTAATAATACATGATATTATCTTTATTTACAGAAAATTGTTCACTAGCTTTCGCCGGCATTACGTGCGGCCTCTTCAGGTGAACTTTTCGGAATTAAAAAGTCTTCTGCGTAATGGGAAGGGAATTGGAGCTGCACTATGGATTGGGTGGTTGTCCGTTTTTTATTTTTTGCAAGGAATTTTATTTGTGAATTTTGTGTTTTGTCATGATTAAATTACAACTTAAATCTAATTAATCTAAATCTTTTCTCAACTTGTAAGTTCTAATCTGAAGCGGAAGTCTTCAGAAGTATCTTGCGGTGAATTTTAGTTACACAAGAGTTTTACCCTGCAGAATTCTTCAATAAAGATGACTGTTATGTCTGTAATCAATTTAGTATTTTCCTCGAATGAGTATTTATCTATTTGAGAGTGCAAATTTGACTCACAAGAATTTGCACAGCACGTAAACTGAAATGCACAACTTTAGAAAATATTTAACAATCAGAATACTACTTAAGCTATTAAAAGACTATATTATAAGAATGACATGCCTTCCTATTCGTTTATGATCTAATCCTTTCACGTTGTTTTGTTAGATTTTTATTCTTCTGTTATTTCTATTCTCGCTCCCTTCTAGGCGCATTTTGGTGTTAAGAAATTAGCATCTCTAGAAGCACTTTCTATGTAAAAATATGCAACTTACGTTGAGCTTGTACGAATTGTGATGCATGTTAGGGTCTAATAAGCTTCATATGAAGTTTATTGGAAATTTATTATAAATTTGTTGTCATGATTGACATTCCTGGAAATGTCATGAAACTACAGTTCTTTAGTTGGGTAGATAGATTATCCTTGCTATTTCTTTGCTTTACCTTGAAAAAATGAAACTTACGCTTTGTGGAGGTAATTATTAAAGAATTTCCTACATGTTGGAGTTGGTGGGAACTTTAGGTTTCTGATCGGTGAGTGTTTTACATCGGATTTATTCGAGTGTTTTGTGAGAAGCTGGGAATCTGGCATAACTTTATGTGGCCTTTACGCACAGAGTAAAGTATCGGAGAATTCAAAGGAATTGTTAGATCTTTGCGTGCAAGCTGTCGGATGAGTTGGAGATGTAATTTATTGGTTAGTTACTAACATAGTGTTATTATGTCTAGTATTTTGAATCAGAAGGAATGGAAAATTTTTGAAGCAACAAAAATAAATACAAGATGCGAATTTGTACTCATAGAAACTTTATGGAGAAGCAAGTAGAGCTAGTATATATGGTACTAGGCCATAGTAAAAAGTTTTGGCCAATGTGTATATAATAAGAATAAGCAGTCACTGGTGGAAATAAAATATAGTAAATATGAAACAATTTTATGTTAAATAACGATTGTGACTGAATCTAGGTGAATTAATATTTTAATAATGCATAAGCTTTTAATATTCTAATGTCATGTATACCTTAGATTAAAAGATGAAGCTTGTTCGTAAAATATTGATGCTTTTAAAGTATATTCATTTTGCTAGATTTAAGAGTCCTCTACATTTGAAATTTATTAATTCTTATAAATTCATGTACGTAAGAATGATGGGTTGTTTCAGGTGGTAAATTTTTCAAGTAAACTTGGAAATTCACTCTCCAAAAGTCACCACGTGCAACAAATTGGATTCATTAATAATTTGTTTATAAAATAATTTTGTATCAGTTGCACATTATCCAATGTTATCTCATTCTTTTGAAATAAAG
>JABUQX010073611.1:15000-31644 GCA_015478945.1 Trachelipus rathkii
ATTATGAAAGTGGGGTTGATGAAGTGAAGCCTAAACTCCTTTTTGTGTGAATGTACCTCTTATTTATATAACATTGAACGATTTGCTCTGCTCTTTATAACCTCTAGTTCTACTTTAGAGTTTAGAGGATTCGGAGGGTATTTTTCCTTCCTCATATTCTTTCAACTCTTTCATGCACAATATCGTTAATTTTATAAGGATTAATTTTTGCTTCTTGAAAACTAAGAAACCTTACAGTACTGACGTATCTTAATGTGATCTTAAAACTTGACTTTGAGCTTGCACCCGGCGTCTATCTTTTTTGTCCTATCAACTTTGAAATTTTCTTTCCTACTGAAACGTCCACTCTTTACTTTCTGTCAAAAACAAGAAGAATCCTTCTCAACACATATATCTATCATCCTAATACATCTGTATTGTATAAGCTTTGGAATCTATCCTAAAGAGGAAGATTTTGAAACATCGTAAGTCTTGTAATCTTATATAAGATAACTAGTCGTTTCAGTAGGAAAATTAAACTGGCAATCATCTTCCTTATTTCTCTGACACTTGGTTCAGCTACTTCGGAATATCGTTGAATCTTTTCCTGTAGCGCTAGACATAATGAAAGCTTTCGAATCTTATTTTCTTATTTGCTAGAGTTTATTTCTGCAACAAATTCTTTCAAAAATATTTTTCTACAATTTCTTCTTCACTTATTGCTCCTTCCTGATTGGTATATTAATGATAATAGTAAATTCTTTCTCCATAACTTGTATTTTTTCTCCGTTCTCCTTCGTAGTGGAACCTTCAAAGTCTCTGGTTAGTCACCTCTAAACAACAGCCCAATGTGGTCATTTCATCTCTCCATAACTTCTTTCTTCCCCATTGTCAATCACAGTTCTGTCCTTAATCATTTTTTCATCTTTGTTTGGACATTCTTTCTGCAGGATAGCCTGGATATATATATATATATATATATATATATATATAGGTTATCTATAGTATATATAGTATATATTATATATATGTTATATAGTATATGATGAATCATACTAAATATATATTACTTGAGAAGATATAATAGTATTAATATATATGGCTACTGATGTTATATACTATATATTTTAATTATAAATTTATATATATATATTGATAGATATAGTATATATATATATATTATATATATATACTATATTTATATAGTATATATATATAATATATATATATATTATATATATTATATATATCATATATATATTATTTTATATATTATATATATTATATAATTAAATTTATATATATAAATTGAAATATATAACTAAACGTTAATATATATATATATATAATATATATATATATTATATATATTATATATTATATTATATATTTATATAATATATATATATATACTATATATATATATATATATATATATATATATTTATATATATATATATATTTATATTTATATATATATATATAGTATATATATATATATATAATATTATAATATTATAATATATATACATATATATATATATATATTATATATATATATATAATATATATATTATTTATATATATATTATATATATATATAATATTAATATAATTTATTATATATATAATAATTTATATATGATATATATTATTTATATATATATATATATATTTATACTATAATATATATATATATATATATATATATATATATATATATATTTATATATATAATATATATATATATATATATATTATATATATGTATATATTTATATATATATTTTATATATATATATATATATATATAATATATATATATATATATATTACTATATATATATATATATTTATATATATAATATATATATATATATTTAAATACATATATATATATATATATATATAATTATATATAATTATATAAATATATTTATATAATATATATATATATATTATATATAATATATACATATATATTATATATATATATAGATAATATTTAAATATATATATAATATATTATATATAATATTATATATTATATAGTTATAATATATTATAAGAAATCTTTATTTTCTCCTCTGTGAGGTTTCGAACCCGAGCCTGCTGTTGGTATAGCAAGTGTTTCACATTGACCCGAAATGAGCTAAAAGGACAAATTCTAATCTTCTAGGAGCTTCTGTGAGCAGCGATCAAATTAATATGTCAATAGAATCACATCTACAACAAATTGAGGCAGTTTCAGCTGTTTTGAACCCTAGCATTTGCTGTTGGTATAGCAAGTGTTTTATCACTGGACCACGATGAGCTAAAAGAAAACTTTGTAAGAATACTTTCTTCCCAGAAGCTTCCCCGTTCACACGGATCAAGGGCCAAACAGGGCTCCGCTCAGAGATGATGTATATTTTAAAACTGTGAGTGTATTAGCAGTTGTAAAGTGATACTGATACATCATTTCTGAGTGGAGCCCTGTTTGGCCCTTGACCAGTGTGAGCGAGGAAGCTTCTGGGAAGAAAGTATTCTCCCAAGGTTTCCTTTTGGCTCATCATGGTCAAGTGGAAAAGCACTTGCTATACCAACAACGAGGGTTCGGGTTCGAAACCCAATAGGAGAATAAAGATTCTTTATATTTTCAAACTGTGAGTGTATTAGCAGTTGTAAAATGATACTGATACATCATCTCTCTGATTGGCCCTTGACCCGAGTGTGAGCAGGGAAGCTTCTGGGAAGAAAGTATTCTTTCAATTAATAAAAATAATATATATATATATATATATATATATATATATATATATATATATATATATATATATATATAAAAATAACATATACATCTATACCATATATATATATATATATATATATATATATATATATATATATATATATATATATATATATATATATATATATATATATATATCTAACATCTGATCCCTCACACTGGGTTGGTCACAACCGGAATTTTAATGAACCACATCGCACCGCAACGCCGCATCTCATCGCACCGCACCGGATCAATGGAATTGTGTGCTGCACCGCACCGCACCAAAAGTGAGAACACCGCACCGCAACGCAACGCACCGCACCCGGTGAGTCGGCCAAAGCCTTTACTTTGCACTCGCTGTGTAAAAAATTAATATTACATTATTTTAGTTAATATTAACAACAAAGAGTTAGTTTACAAGTAACTTTTTTTCATATATAATAAAAGTTATTTCTTCTTAAAAGTTTATTTCTTAGAGTAAGTTGTTAATTTTATATATAAATAGATATACTCTCTCTCTCTATCTCTTTCTATCTTATTATATATATATATATATATATATATATATATATATATATATATATATATAACAATATGTATATATAAACACACATACATATAACTATATATATATATATATATATATATATAACTATAACATATATATATTATTTATTTATTTATTATTATTACCACATAGCCTCTTTCTCAATCCCAGGGAAATTGGTCAGGGAGAGTATTTGTATGGTTTCTGACCAGGTGGAAGATAGGAATATTTAGGCCCGATAGCAGGCCCTGCTTCAGCGCGACGTAGTCAGAATCTTGCCACCGTAAAGCGTGGGTTCGCATCCTAGTACGCGGCTTTTCCAATGCGAGAAGCATGAGAAGAGTGATTTGTTTGTGAATAGATTGTTATGTTGTATGTGTTGGCTATATAGGTTTAATTTGTGAAAATTGATACGTTTGCGGCGTTTCCTCTTTCAGTTTTTTACTAGGTCCTGCTGCTATATATATATATATATATATATATATATATATATATATATACACACACATATGGACATTTATAAGAGGTTGACTCCGTTGATCGGGGAAAATTTTCGATAAGAGAAACAACGAATTTCGGGTATTTTCTTTATTGTGGCAATTTCTATTATTATTTGCATAGCTATATCTATGAATTTTAATATTTATTAGGTAAATTTTTATAGAATCTAGATCTGGGGATAAATAATATTTATAAAAATTATTATTATTATTATTATTATTATTATTATTATTATTATTATTATTATTATTATTATTATTATTATTATTATTATTATTATTATTATTATTATTATTTAACTTTAATATGAATTTTTTTCTAAGTTCTTTATTTTTATTCTTTTTTATTTCAATTATTATTATGTGTATGGGGTTTTTAAAAAAAAACTCCACCACGGACCCGCGAGCATAGCGAGCGGGGGACGTGGGGGATGATATAGAGGGGGGGCCGAAGGCCCCACCCCGGATCAAAAAAATAAAATATATAAAAATATCAAATATCAATTTATTACATTCATGCTCTACAAACTTTACGAACATTCATCAAAATTAAACTGAAATAAATTGCCAAAAGCTACTCATTTTTATAAGCCTATAGGTGTGAAGCACAAAAAAATATATATCAATTTCTTTTTACTTTCTGTTAATATTAATTAAATTACATTTGAAAATCCGGTATTTTACTAATGTATTTACCCATAAAATCGGTGGGGGTATTTTCATTTTTATTGATCTTCGTTCCTGGAGTAGTCAACAACTTATAAATAGCCTATATATATATATATATATATATATATATATATATATATATATGTAATGCCTTATATATATATATATAGAACAATAGAAATATATCTCCTCTATTTCTCCTCTCTCTCTCTCCTCTCTCATATATCTCTCTATATATATATATATATATAACTTATATATATATATATATATATATATATATATATAGGTGATATTTGGTTTAAAACGACAAATACCACAATCCATATCTCCAAAACTACAATAGTTGGGAAGAAAAAATCGTTGATTGGAATCCTGGCCGGGTACGGGGCGATATACGCGCATAAAATGAAAAAAAATTAAAAAAAAATCATATCTCAAAAACTACAATAGCTACAGCGAAAAGGAATACATTTTTGGAATCCTTGTAAAAATTTAATTAGGAAAATGTAAATAAATAAATAAGGATATACTATTAGATAAATGTTTGAGGTGCTTAATTTTTAGATATATGGTTTTATAACTGCTATATATATATATATTATTTGTAAAGGTATTACACGGCAATGTAGGGGCTCGAGCCGACGGGGAACACAGGGGGAGACGTTTTCCATACCCCGTAGGGAAGGGGCGGAGGAACCCCCGCGACACCCAAATACCAAAGAGCCTGGGGGTTCCGGGACCTGAAGGAGATGGATCCTACACAGTAGTTCCCCGGAGGCCGAGGACTGACTCCTGCCATCGGTGCGGTATACCCTTGGGGTATTCTTTAGTAAAAGCAAAATAAGCAATATTTAATAAGAAGAGTCATTCTAATTTTAAATATTCATAAAGGTCTCTAAATGAGGCTCTCTAATCATATTGCTATAATT
Source organism: Trachelipus rathkii (assembly GCA_015478945.1). Classification (NCBI taxonomy): domain Eukaryota; kingdom Metazoa; phylum Arthropoda; class Malacostraca; order Isopoda; family Trachelipodidae; genus Trachelipus; species Trachelipus rathkii. The sequence goes on from JABUQX010073611.1 coordinate 20,401, forward strand.
ATTAGCAATAACATTTTTTATTTATTTTTATTTTTATTTTCCTATTTAAGAATTTTACCAGGATTCCAAAAATGTCTTCCTTTTTAACCATCCACGAATATATTTTTTTTTTTTTTTTACATTCCACCTCATGGACAGCATTCCAGCAATGTGTCCTTTCCTATTGACTGTGCCAGTTTTTAGTTATGAATTGTGTGGAATTTATCACTTTCTAAACAGAAGACCCAATACCGCTGCTATCATATATACCAGCACAGCAATATATATATATAACCTTATATGCTCGCTGCTCAACTGCTGCTGTATACCCAAAATTCCGATGCTCAACCAACTATATATATATATATATATATATATACTATGCTATATGCTGCTCATATGTATATATATAACCCATATATATATATATTATATATATGGTATTGAGTCACAGGGTTAGGGTTCGAGTTTTTATTCTCCTCAATGTACGGTAAAAGCAGATACATTTTTTGGAATCGGCAGTAAAGGGGTTAGTCTGGAAAACTTTTAAAAAATAATAAAAGCGATTTTAAAAAAAGTTAATAAAATGTAGAAAGGTAATTTTTAAACTTATTTTAATTAACGTAACCTTACGTTGCCCTTTAAATAATGGGTGTTTAAGCAAAAAATTACCCAAGGGTATACCGCCCCGATGGCAGGAGTCAGGGTCTCTGCCTCCGAAGACTACGGGGGTAGGATTATTTCCGAGGAGGGGCAGGAGGAACCACGCTCTTTGTTTAGTGTCTGGGGTTCCTCTACCTCCCCTGCAGTACCGGAAGAAACATCCCCCTATGTTTTATCGGCTCGGGCCCCTAACAGTGTGCCACGTATATATATATATATATATGTATATATGTATATCTCACTGCTGCTATCTCTCTCTTTATATATCGCCAGCAACCAGCAACGCCTTCTTATATATATATTCTTGCTAACGCTTATACTTATATATATATATACTCATATATAAAAAATTTTTTGCACGAGAAAGAGTTTTTGCTATTAAAACCCCGTTAAAGACCCCGTTACAAATTTATGACCCCGTTATAATGAACTGTTTTTAGAGCCTATTTTTTGATAGAATTTAGCATTTTACACGAACATATTAATTGTTATTTATTACTCATTTATTACATTAATTATACGTTCCAGGGCTAACGTTTTACGCTGATTCCGAAAATGTATTCTTTTTACTGCAGTATTAATAGTTTTTAAGATACATATGACGGACAGTAAGGAGCACTGGCTAGCAACAACTATATGTAAGCAGCCTTAGCAATAACCCTTGCTAGCAACCCGTATGTATGCCAGCAACCTTGTAATAACCTTAGCCTGCCTTGCTGCTGCTGCGCAACCTTCTTTGCTGTGCTGTATATGCTCCTGCATAGTAACAACCAACCTGTATATATATTATATATATATATATAACTTCTTTAAAATTATTATTATAAATCACTCACCACAAGTTATACTTATATATGAGTCTTTATGTATAAATTATTTTATTAAAGTTTCTTGGTTACTTTCTAGAGAAGTTACTTTAAAGTGAGTTACTTTGGTAAGTTACTTGGGAAAGTTACCCTTTAGAAAGTTACTGATAACTACATTCAATTTTTTATATAAATTTAATTTTGAATAACTTTATATAACTTAATAATAATAAAATTTCTTATGAGAAATTATATTCACTACTATTTAGTTATTGATTTAAATCGAAATTTACAAATTAAACTTAAAATTATCATTCATATAATAATTTTTACCTAACTTTGAACTTCGTTTCTGAATGACGTCACACAAATCATCTACTTGGGGGATAACGTAGGTATTTTATTTATTGAATGACGTCACAAATGGCATCTATTTATTGAATGATGTCACATATGTCATCTTTTTATTGAATGACGTCAAAAATGTCATCTATTTATTGAATGACATTATTTTATTATTATTATAATTATTTTCACTTGTCATTAAAATTTAATTATTGTTGAATTTAATCGTCACTAACCCTCATTCTGCTTGGTTTGGTTCAATTACCACCTAGTTGAACACTCCCTTGAACTTACTAATCCATCATCTGTCTTCATTTAAATATATAGGTGACTCGAATTCGAGTTTGCCACATTCACTCTCTAACTATCAGAATAGGTAGTCAGTTGATTGGGACTTTAGTCTCAATCAACATTGCCAAAATATTTTCTCACCCTTGATCTAATTTTCCTCACCTAGTATTTCTTACTTTTTCTACCTACTCAGATAATGCTGGTTCATGATAAATAATCATCATGGGCTGGTATGTCTAGGCATTGGCGATATAGTCATAATTATATGATTATTATGATTTGTATTTGTGTTGTCATTTAAATGGTATATTCTTCAAATATATCTCTGTAGATGATAATTAACATTTATAAAATTGTGATTTGAAGACAATCGTGACGTATGATTGGCTTAGATCTAGGGTGGGACGGCAAACAATACATAAAAAAAAAACAAATATTTGTTTTTACTAAAGATAATTGAATTTGTGATTAATAATACATTTTGAGAGTTATTTCTCTAATTTTTCATTACAATTTACGTCACTGATTGGTATCAATTTACATCTTTATAAAATTAGTGGGAGACTAAAAATATTTAATATTTTATATTGCATGTTGTTTATACATTATCCTTTACCGCGATCGTGAACGAAAGATGTTCAGGGCCCCATCTCTTACGACTTGCGGTAGCATACGACTATTCAAATTTTGGCTAACCGAAATTGTTTCCGAATACTCGGTCGTGTGCGTTCAAGGAACAGCTGTGGTTAGGAAAAATTCATGGATATTGGTAGAGGTTGGGACCACCTTTCACCCTCCTATATCCACGACAGGAGAGGAACTATGATGACAATGTGTGCAATAAAATGAGCAATAATTTTTTCCCAAAATTTCCAAGAAGTCAACTTCAAAATAAAAAATTAAATAATATATCTTTTTGTTTACCATAATCTCACTTTTTAAAACAATTATTTTAAAGACGAAGTAGCCCCACTGATGAGCGTATTAGCCCAATGTAGGTGACGAAATAACCCTATATACATGGCTATCCCGACTATTAAAAAATTTCAAAAATAAAAAAAAATTAAAATTATATCTCTTTATCATTACAGAAATTAGGAAAGTTGTTTTAATTAAAAGACGAAATGAATACACTTTTTACAGTATTATTTCATTTCACTTAACTAATTAATACCTTTGATGCTATAAATAACCAATCCTTACCATGGCGAACTGACCCCCCTTAACTATATATATGATATATATATATATATATATATATATATATATATATATATATATATATATATATATACATATATATATATATATATATATGTATAACTTAATATATATATAATATATATATGCTGCTTTAATAATAATAGCAGTAATAATAGTAATATGTATAATATATATATATGTACCATGTATATGTATAATATATATATATATATAATAATATATATAATAATAACCAATAACCTTAATAGCATAGCATAATATATATATGTATATGTAATAATAATAATATATATATAATATGTATAACTCTAACAACATATATATATATATATAATAATATAATAACAACAATAATAATATGTATATATATATATCGGGCTGGGCGTTGCGCCTATTGCGCCTAATGCGCATATGGCTGCTATCAATTGTAGGCGCAAGGCGCATAGGCGCAACAATTTTTAAAAAGACGGACTAAGCAAAGACAGCCAATTCTCTGCGCCTATAGCCGCGCCTATGAACAGGAACAAAGCATTTTTTTACCCTTAAAGAGTTAGAACTTAGAGCGTGGTAAACTTGTATCATTCTAAAAACCAGTGTAAAACAGCAGCAGCAACATATATATATATATATATGCCAGCCTTAATAGCATAAATATATATATATGTATATATATATATATATGTATATATATATATAATATAACCTTCATATATGCTATCTTCATATATATCAATATGTATATATATAAATATATATAGCAATATATATATAACATATATCATATATATATATATATATATAACCAACATAACTGCTATATATAACATATATATATAAAAAACTTATTATATCAACTATATATATATATATATATAACTTATATATATATATACTACGCTGCTATATATATATATATATATATATATGCTAACATATATATACCATATATATATATGAAAATAACCTTATATATATATATACTCGCCTTAACTCTTCACTCTTATATATATATATATAACTGGTTCAGTAGTTCTTAACTATAAATAAATTGGCAACAACTATAGCTCTGAAAATTTTCAACTTCTTCAGCGCTCGTGCTGAACCTCCTGAGGAAAACATGGACCACAAGGGCATGGAGGAGGGAAGAGGACGTGTAGATATTAGTTTGCGGTGTTTTAATTACAAAAAATTAATAAGTGTGTTTTTCTTCCTTATAAAGCATGCTTTTATTATCGCACTAAGTTTACTTTGCCAAATAAATTTAACAAACAGCCACCGGCCGGCGAAAAGTCGCAGGCCAAAGGCACATAGGCGCAAAGGCGAATAGGCACTGATGTGACAAAAACTAGGCGCACTGGGTCCGGCGGCATAGGCGCATAGGCGCGAAACGCACTCAAAAAATTATAGGCGCGCCCTAGCTCTGGTATGTATATATATATATATATATATATATATAACTCTTTCAATATATATAATATTTAATATGCTCAACAACAACCAGCCAGCATGTAACCAATAACCTTTTTAATAACTATATATATATATATATAATAACTATATATATATATATATTTATATATATGCTAATATAATAACATTTATAATATATATAGCAGCAACATATATATACTCTTCAACTGTATAACAACATATAACGCCAGCGTATATATAACTGTATAACTTATGCTATATGCCAATAATAACCGCCAACAACATGTAACGCCGCTGTAATAATAACAGCAGCAATAATAATAATAATAAGCTGCTGCTGTATATGCTATATAATATATATATAACTGCTGTATAATAACAATAATAGCACAGCATAACAATAATATGTATGTATAGCATATGTAGCATATGCTCATATGATCGGCTGCGTCTGTTATGACTGGTCATATGTATCTTAAAAACTATTAATGCTACAGTAAAACGGAATACATTGCTGGAATCCTGGTCCAAGTTTGCCCTGAAAATGTAAAAAAAAAAAAAATAAATAAATAAAAAAAAAAAAAACCATATCTCAAAAACTACAATAGCTGCAGGGAAAAGGAATTCATTTTTTGAATCTGGTAAGTCCCACATAGAAAATGTAAAAAAAAAAAAAAAAAAAAAATTATTGTTAATAATTATAATGACCAAGTTAGAAGGCTATTTAGAAACTTTTATTGGTTTCTGTTTAAAATAAATAGACTTTCTATTAATTTTTTTTTTTTTTTCTAAAGCTACCCCAAGGGTATATACCGCACCGATGGCAGGTCAGCACAAACAGATGACCTAAATAAAAAAAAGACTCATTGTTGTTCCTTATCACGTTTCAATTTAATTAATGACCTAAATACTGTTCCAAAATTTCGAACTATTGGAATAGTAAAATAATTTATAAAATTTTCCGTGAAAAAATGTCTCGCAGAAATTTGGTGGCTAATATGCTATTGTTATGCGAAACACGATGGTCTGCCAAGTACAAATCAACTAGGATATTTTAAGAAACATTTTAGCTAAATAAAATTATCATTAAAAAATCTCTCATCTGATCCGCCGAGATACTAACGTAAGCCCACCCACAGAACTGCCCAGCATATCAGCTTTCATCAGCAGCAGGAAGCCCTGCATTTCTCATCTGTTTAATAATCATGAAGAAATATAGTTCATATTTGGAGCCTATAGGAATATTCATCAAACTAAAGTAATAAATTTGGATGAGGGTATTTGTCACATAGAAAAACTTTTAATTATTTTAAAAACTGATGGAAATGAAAATAATGCAGTCTATTTTTAAAGGAATTTTTTAAAAATCTAAGAATTTTTGCCAAGATTTTTCATTTCCAAGAAGTGCAGTATCCAGGGACATCAAAAAGCTCTGCTGAGGATTGCTTCAAGAGTTGCCCCATTTATACTTTATCTTGATTCTCTCATCATTTCATCTCTGAGTTTCAAATTTTCGGAACACAATATAACATCGACCTTTCCTTACATTTTGCACCCAGTTAGAACAAGAAAATTAACCAAATCCGAATATTTAAAAAAAATTGAACTCATTATAGCTGAATATAATATTGACAACCTAATTGGTGAAGCAGAATCTTTTTTTTGGTATGGAATGATTCCCGAATGGGAACAAATAGATGAGAAAATAAGTTACAACACATTACTACAAAATCACTGTACATTTCCCCAGTTCCTATTTATCAAAGTACCTTCCCACTTCACATCAACTTCCACTTGTGCGAATTAAAATGGTGTTTTAGTACCTTACGACATGTTAAAACGTGGCTAAGGTCAACTATTTCAACGAAAGATTAAACGGGCTATGTTAACTAGGCATTCGCCAGGAAACGTTTCACGTCAAAAACATCACTTGATAGAAGATATTATATAACTGATTTTAAGAAGACAAAAAAAGAAATATTAAATTCTTATTTTCATGCTAAAAAAGAAACACTCTTTAATAATATAAGACTTCTTACTAGTTATACTCATTTTGAAATAAAACTTTTCAGCAAATTATGAAATATTTATAAATATTGGGCTGTGTGATTACCATTTTTGTTAATTCAAGAGCCTTTGAAATACTTTATTACTATGGATAATATATATATGTATATATATATAATAATAACATATATTATATATAATAATATATATATGTATATATATATAACCATATATGTAATATAATATGTATAGCCAGCTATGTATAATATATGTATGTATAATACTATATATATCTTTAATATGTATATATATATAGTAATATCAGCCTTATAACAACATATATGTATAGCCTTAATAATAATATATGTATACATATGTATATAATATAATATAATATATATATATATATATATATATATATGTATTAATAACATAATATATATATATATATAATATGTATATATATAAATATCATAATATATATATATATATCTCTATATAATAATAATATATCATATATATATAATTTGCCCCCCCATAATTTTGCTATAACAAACGCCTTGTATATATATATATATATATATATATATATATATATATATATATATATATATAACATAATATATATATATATATATATATATATATATATATATATATATATATCTCATATAACATAAATCTCCACACTATATATATATATATATGGCCAGCCTCTAAGAAGAGCCACAATCCATATCTCAAAACTACAATAGAGCTACCGGGAAAGGGAATACATTGCTGGAATCCTGGCAAAATTTTGCCGAGAAACTGGCAAAAAATCATATCTACAATAGCTACAGCGAAATGAAATACATTTTTGGGATCCTTGTAAAATTTTTGGTTCGGAAAATGTAAAAAAATATAAAAATAAAAATAAAACAAATTAGCTATTTTTTGGGGGTCTTGGACATAGTATATATATATATTATTTGCTAAAAAGGTAAAAAAAAAAAAATTTAGGGGCTCGAGCCGACGACAGGGAACACAGGGGGGACGTTTCATGCCCCGTGAGAGACGGAGAACCCCACGACACAAAATACCAAAAACCGGGGTTCGGGAGACCCTCCTATGGAGGTTATGTGTAGTTCCCAGGCCGAGAGACTGACTCACCATCGGTGCAGACCAGGGCATTCTTTGGATTTAAAAACTAAAAATTTAAACAATAAGTCCTATTTATTTTGCAAGTAACCAATAAAAAGAGTCTCTAAATATATAATCATATTACTATAATTATGATATAATTTTTTATCTTTTTATTTCCTATCAAATTTTTGATTCAAATGTTCGCACTAGCTGTAGCTATTATAGTTTAGGGCTTCATAATTTTTTTTACTCTTTACACTAGCAAATTGGACCAGCATTCAGCAATATGTTTCCTTTCTGGTAGCTTTGTAGTTTTTGAGATATGGATTTATGATAGTTCAGAGACTGACCCTATATATATATATATATATATATATAATAATATATATATATATATATATATATATATATATATATAAATATATATATATATATCTCTATATATATATATGTATATATATATATATATATATATATATATATATATATATCTCTCTCTATCTGAAGGTATTTTAACTACCCTTAGAATGAAATACCAAGATAAACTCATTTAACTTATGAAAAGTAAGTTTCTGATATATATATATATATATATATATATATATATATATAATAAAACCATATATACATATATATATATATATATATATATATATCTATATAATATATATGCTTAATATAATCATTCTTATATCTTTCTCTCCTCTCTCTCTCTCTAACTATATATATCTGCTATATATATATATATATATATATATATATATATATATATAATAATAATAATATATAGACCAACGTTTAGTATATCCGTCATATGTATCTTAAACTAGTAATGCTAGAAACGGAATAAGAATGGAGTAGATCTTGATTATTGACTTTTGTACAGGAAAATATAGAAAAGAAAAAAAAGAAAGAAAGAAATATGTCTCTAAAACAATATTACCAGCTACAGTAAGGAATTATTTGGAATCTGTTAATTCATAAATGTAATAAAATAATAATAAAAAATATTGTTAATAATTTATGGTAATATGATTAGAAGGCCTCTTCGAGACCTTTTTTATTGGTTTCTAATTCAAATAATAAACTTTCACAATAAATTTGCACCTTTGCAAAGCACACCTAGGAACGACCGGCGGGAACATAGAGAGGGAACGTTTTCCCTTTTTAATGAGAGGGGCGGAGGGACCCCGCGACGCCAAACAAATACCAGAGCGGGGTTCAGAGGGCCTGGAGAAATTAGTCCTACCAGCAGTTTGGAAGGCCGAGACCCGACTCCTGCCATCAGTGAGGTATACCCCCTATCTATTCTTTAACAAAAAAAAAAAAGCAAAAATTTAATGAAAGTCTATTTATTTTAACGAGAACCAATAAAAGGGCTCTCTAATCATACTATAATTATTAACAATAATTTTTATTTTTATTTTTACATTTCCTATGTGAGAATTTTGCAGGATTCCAAAATGTTATTGCTTTTTCGCTCTAGCTATTTTAGTTTTTGAGATTACGACCTAAATAAAATGGACCAGCATTCCACAAATATTCCAGTTTACCTAACGATAATAGTTTTAGACGACAATTCTGCTGATATATATATATATATATGTATATATAACCAACACTTATATAAATATATATATTCATATATATATATATATATATATATATATATATATATATATATATATATATATATATATATATATATATATATATACTCATATAATATATATATATATATAGGTGAAACTAAAGAAGTTACCGCATGATATCTCGAAAACTAAGATAGGTACAAGAAAACTGATAACATATATGGAATCAGCGTATGAAATTTGTATGGAAAATGCAAAAAAAATTTTTACTTTTTTTTTTTTAAATTTTTTTATATCTTAAAAACTACGATAGGTAGAAGAAAATAATAACATATGAAATCAGCGTATAAAATTCTTTTAGGGGCTCGAGCCGACGGTGGGACAGAGGAGGACACGTTTTCCATACCCCGTAGAGAGGCGGGGCGGAGGAACCCCCGCGACACCCAAATACCAAAAGGCGGGGTTCAGAATCCCGGAAATGGTCACCACCCGTCAGATCCCAGGAGCTCGAGAGGCCAACTCTTACCGGCCTCTTTGCCGGTTTTACCCTGGGGTATTCTTTTAGTTAAAAAAAAATCTTTTTTAATACATATTTCATACGCTGATTCTAAATATGTTATTAGTTTTCTTGTACCTATCGTAGTTTTAGAAGGCGCTACTAAAAAAAAGTAAAAAAAAAAAGTATTTTTTGCATTCCACCACAAATTCGCCTGTGATTCCAGCTGGCTATCGGTTTCTTGTTTGCAATTTTTCGAGATATCATGCAGGTAGCACTCTTTAATTTCACCCGTGCCTAGCAGCCAATGGCCGCTGTATGCCATAACAGCCAACAATAGCGCCATAAATATGTAGCAGCAACCTTGTAATATATGCATGTATAATATGTATAACCAGCAATAACCATGTAACTTCCTTCATGCTCATGCTATGGCACATGCTATTCGCAGCCAGCCAGTAGCAGCCAGCAACCCAACCCAGCCTTCGTAGTACAGCAGCAACAGCTAGCCAGCGCCAGCCAGCCAATACCAGTATTCAATGCAGCAACAAGCAACCAACCAGCATCAGCCAGCCAGCGCTATGCTATATATATTATATATGTAATAACCAGTAATAGCCAGCCAGCAACAACTGTAATATGTAACCAACAGCCATATAATGGCATATGCCAGCAACCTTACAGCAGCAACCAACCAGCAACAGCATGCCTTCTATGCTGTAACAGCATAACAACCAACAATAACATGTGTACTGCTCCCAGCCAGTATATATATTGCGCCATCATATATGTATATCTAATATTTATAATATATAACATAACTACTAACAATATAATATGTATATATATATACCTAATATATATATTTATATATAATAATATATATATATATAATAATAATAATAATAATAATAATAATATAATAGTATAATATATATATAATATAATAATATAATAATATATAATAACATGACCTTAATAATATACATAAATATAATATATATAATATCTATAATATATAATAATATATGTATATATATATATAATAATAATAATATATATATCTATGTAATAATAGTAATATTAATATAATAACATATAACAATACAATATAGCAACCAATAATAACTATTTTTCTGTAATAACAGCTCTTCAATAATATGTAACAGCAACCAATAACTTGTAACCATAACTATATGTAACCTTCAACTTGTATATATAATATGTATATAACCGTATATATCATATATATATAACATGTATCTTATCTTCCTTCTTTATATAT
>JABUQX010073612.1:0-7500 GCA_015478945.1 Trachelipus rathkii
AGTTTACTTCATTAACTTTCTATATCATAGTAATAAAATATTTATAACTATATAAATTTGTGTCGAATATAAAACTTCTTCTCCCGCGGTCGCGCGGGCGCGGGTGGTAACAAATCAAAACACGGTAAGATACATGAAGGTCAGAACCGAGGATAGTCGTGAGAGCCGGACATAAAACGTCCGGCACACCGGGCATTTGGCGCGTCCTTGCTTAGTCTTCTAGGGCGCTTGGTTTCAATCGACGGCTCGTTAATGCTTTCGCATGTACGTAGCGCTAACAATATATTAGGTATTAGGGTCCGACTCGTAGTACTAGTAATACGTCCCCGGCTACTGGAGAGTTATTGACTGAAGTGATCTCAGCATAATACGGCGCAAGCTACTTTCATATATCGGTAGACGCTGTGCATGGCGGGCACCAGAGTATATGAACGTATCACTGTATTTTGAGAGATTCGAGTTATGCATGGATTCGACGGCATAGGATTACGAACGCACGATACTTTCAGTAAAAGTCATGCAGTCCTACTGTAGATCAATAGAGAGTAAGGCGATGAAAGTAGCGCAGATGCATAGCAAAGTAGAGATCTCGATTTGTGCGTGCTATACTAGCGATCGTACTATCGGCTTACTGATGGCAGTGTACACTATGTCACGTGTTATTAGAGAACGTGCCGATGACGTGCATTAGCATTTGTGAATAAAACGGGCGATAGAGTCGCGAGAATGGGGGGGGTAGGGAGCTAAATGGGTTATACGGCATATACTATGAGAACATGTGTCTCACGACTATACACACATACTCACACACGTACATGGAAAATGTATAAGAATAATATCAGGCACACCTAGGGGGCCTATAGCCCCTTAACAAACCCGCAGGAAGTGTAGCTGTCTGCGGTAGGTTGCGAGAATGTCCAGGAAATATATCGTGGGGTTTCGTTAGGAGAACACCACCAGTTTAGTAGCCTCTGGCTCTACTTCGCGAGTTAATATTACTCACTCTATAACTATGTGATATAGTATAGGTTAGACAGCTGAGTAGAATAAAAGGTGTGAATCTTTAACTCTTCAGTATCTGTGAATGAGATAGATATAGCAGATCAGTATTTAGCCAGAGGACGTAGTAGGTAAGAACGTAGATACTGAGAAATAACTAGCACGCTATTGAATACTGGTGTAGTATAGGATAGTTAAGCGTAGTTGACAGCAAAGATGGTATCGACTATAGGGATATAGTGAATGGATTAGATCTTTACATAAACGGAGTACTTGCGTTGGTCAGCTACTATAGCTTACGAGGGAGATCAAAGTATTAATCGAACTATAATTATTATAGGATTAATATAAATATGTATTTAAATAAGAAAATTCTATAGTTATAGGTATATATATAACACTAGGTCACGCTTAAGTATGGACGATTGACACCGCGATAGTCAGCAGCAATTATCTGAGACTAAATGGTCATATTAAGATAAGGTAACTGTACCTATATGTGAGTATCTAGCAGTCGAGTAATCGCAGGATGCCTGGGTTACAAGTAGCTGTACGTGGAGTGATTACCTTTATCATAATGTGCAGCGGTGTTTGTGTATAGAGGAGCTATCTTGTACCATGTACTTGTGCTATGCAGTTAGTCTAAACACCACATATGAGCGCTTGCACTTAGTTATTTGTATTCGCAACTCTTACTATTGTGACCTTGAAAATATTCTGGACGTATCTTCAAAGTCAGATGTGGTCTAAGATTCTTAGACTTGCTCCGCTAATATACTATAGATAGGCATTGTATGCATTTTCTCTATCACATTTTCTGACGATACTGAGTCGATATTGATATAGTACAGTAAGTGTCTAGTATATAGACATGGTATTAGTGCAGTGAGATCACGCTATAAGCATATATGACGAAGCCTTGCCGATTTCTAGACGAGATATGAGAATGGTACGGTGCATTTTGCAGTGATACACATGCGAACACAGTCACCTCGCTGAGTCAGAGGAAGTTTGAGTTTCATAGGAGAATTTCGCTATATCGTAATATTGGTGCTGACTGAAATGTCGAATCTGCTTAATGCGTTTTTTGACGAATCATGTGTCAGAGCTTTTTCCTAATGGACCTTTTTTGTTGTTCTTAAAAGGAAGTAATTTTGTCCTAGTTTTGTCAATAGCTGCTTGTTATTAGGAATCTAATAATATGAGCAGATGAGTTACACATAGTATCAGATAAGTGGACTACACGTGCGCAGACTTAGATAACACATTATTCAAAATATTTAGAGCATTATTAATAAAACGGATCATAAGTCATTATGTAATTGGATCCTACGAGAATGTTGATGGTCTAGCATCATCTGATTACTATCATGGTATGTGCAACAGACATCTCTGGTAATAAGATTTTGAGGAGCTGATTTTTTAGTTGATACGCTAGAGACTTAGATATCACCGCTATTTGTTCATAATAAATAGAGGAGATAAAGACTCTGATTGTCCATGTTGTGACGCAGTAACAAAGTCAGTTTTTTGTAAATTATAACATCAGCCTCATCATATTTACACTTTCTAAGTTCCAGTGATAATAGTTGTTATAGTGTATTATGTTTTTGTTTGCCTCGTAATTACAGTTATTACAATGTTTGTAATATTTCTACAGAGATTTTTAGACTTAGAAGAATTTATTGGTATATTATTTAACTGTATTATATAATGATAATATCTTTGCAAGGTTATACTTTATATATATATGGAATTTATAGTAATATTTATATATGTAATTAATAGATTGACGGTAGAAGAGACTTCTATGTAGTAGATTTATATACTGCTCATATAATATATAAATATATAAATATAATTCATATATAGTGAGATGATCATGATGATATATATATTAATATGATGATATTATTATAAAGTATAAACTATTATTATATTATATATATATATATATTTATAGTACTATATATTATACCACTTATAAAAGTAATTATGAAAGTATATATATTATAAGTGTATATATTATATATTAACTATTAGATAAGAATGAAAACTGATTAATTATCAGTATTATACTATTATATATAATGATATATATATTATAAATATGTATATATATGATATATAGGTTACTATAAGTGTATATAGAATTAGCTGCTGCGACTGGAAATTATCAAGAAGATATCACGTGGTAATAGATGGTAGATATTAAGTAGACACAAGTTAGAGGGTGTTATAGCTGTTAGTGTTATTGGACATATGTGTGCGGAAAGTTATATTTGCCTGGAGCAGAAGTGAGTGTTGTGTTCTATTCAAATATAAGTTCAATTGGAGAAAAGCAAGCTAACAATGTGTTGATGTATCTTTAAAGTGTGATATCATTAACAGTGGATCAAGGATAAGAAAATTTGATCCACATTTCTTTTGCAAGACATGTTTTGAAAATCTAAGAAGACTGGAGTATAAGGAAAAAGTACATTCGACTCGTATACTTTTGTAATGATCGGCCGCCGATTAGCAGTGGGACTCGAGAAATGGAACTGATCATGTGACAGATTGTTATTTTTGCCTCACTGACTAGTTGGCAAGGATTTTATTACATATGTTATTTTAACTATTTTTTTAATCTCATTTAATTTATAGATTCGACAGAATTAAAAGTGCCGGCGATAGTTTTTAATATGTTTAGTAATGTATCATTCAGAGTGGACGAAAAAAAAAGAGACTCATCTAGTAATTTAGTTTATCCTGATCTCCGTTCTGCACCAGGACGTCCCATATTTTCCTCATGGCCCAGAGGGATACCCCATACTGTACGACTGTTATCTGGATATATTCGAAGAGACAGATCTGAGGAATTTGAAGAATAGACACGGTATTTTCATCTATATTAGTCGCATTACAAATTACGCATTTAGAAACAACCTAATCACTTCTGTTAATCAATGCACAACTGCAACGTCTAGACCATAGAGCTATTGTGGTGTGTGAGTTCTATAGTTATATAAGATATGTAAGGCCTCTATCTCAGTGTGCATGTCTTCAGTATCTATGTTGTGATACAGTTACTGGGGTCTCGCTCCAGGTTAGACTATATTTACTGGTAAGCCTTTTCCGATTTGATACATAGTAGAGGAATGAGTTTCTTCTAAAATATGTTCGTCTCGTTCCGTGACACACTACTATGCCTCTGTATATTTTGAAATTAGCTCTCATAATGGAGTTAAATTAAGTTATTTCAGGGTTGCCTATTAACAGAGATCATGGTGATACTCTTCTCTCATCTCCATCTCTTGTAGATACTTAGAAGTAAAACGGGTGTTCCTCTACATATTGGAATAAAGTGTAGCATCTTGTTCCAGGTTGCACAATCTGATATCATATATTCATCAGGAGGAATCTACGATAACCATGAACTATGGATACTTGCACTCTTCAAGTTACATTATTTCTTTCCTTATATCGAGATTTCATCACTTAATATTTAGCAGCAAAAGATATGCAAACACAATTGATTCTCTTAATATGTGTAGAACCTACACACTTATTATTCTTATTCATAAAAAGAAACAATTTATACGTTTGCTTTAACTTTTAAGGATATACTCCTCTTACTTATGTTATTGTGCGTAAGTGGTAATGTTACATCACTGTTAATATGCTCTTTAAAAGATATAAGAGATACGTAATCTAATTTCCTGTGTATTGTTCACCGTACTTAGATTTTCATCATTTTTTAAGATATATGAGGATAATCTCGGGAGATTATATTATATGAAATTTTTTCTTTTAATTTTTCAGATTTTGGTTATCGCTGAGCATGATTAGGAATGCTCTCAAGGCGTTGTTATACACCAAAATGCTAGATAGCTTTCCTCTGGTATAGAGCATAATCATCCACGCATGCCGCATTGTATACAGTGCATAATAATAAGCGCGCACAAGTAAATAGAATCATCCTCGAGGTCCCTAGTATGTATCTCTGCTCTCGTATCAGTGCTGTTTTAACAAGAGCATTATTTTGTCCATATATGAAGGACTCTATCGTCATACCTGTAAGATTATAAAGAATCAAATATCACGTGTTTTTGAGAAAGTGGTAGAGGAGGTGGTGTATTGAATGATTTACTATATAGTAAGTGTTTTGCGATGAGTGAACGCATAGAAGATTTGAGAGTGGGAGAGAAACACTATGTGTTTTTTTATGGTATGTTAGCATGGAGTTTTGCGACTAGACGAGAGATATGAGAGTTACTTTACTTAAAGGATTGTATATTACGCTGATATGTCGTTAGTATGAGTTAGGGTAAGTGGATGTCTCAGAAGCTCTCTCCATATATAATTGTGATTAGAGGAATGTATCGTATGAACAGATAGTTAGATAATTTATGCGCTGATAGAAGTAATGTCATTGATTATCTGATAGGATTTTTAATGTAATCATTTGGTAGATTTAAATACGGGATGAAGGTCATGCGTACTTGTTCAGGGTTATGTTCCTCCCTTGGTTAGATTACAGATATTGAGGATGAAATAGAAGTTTTAGAGATATACTTATAGTACGCAATACTAGTAGTGAGGGTCGCTGGATGAGTGTTAGGTAAATAGTATAGGGTATTGGATGTAGGTTTGAGTGGAAGTGGTTATATATTATATATTTTAGTGGATGATTTTATTGTTGAAACCTGTCTGAGAGTTTTGTGGAGATTTGGTAGAAGATAGTTTTGGTGTGCAGAGTCTGTGTAAAGGAATAGATTTGAAGTAGATGCGTTGGAGAGTAGTAAGAGCAGTATCGTGTATGATAGATAGTAGTGCCATAGTCACTCGACTCGCTGAGTTAATTGGGTGTAGATTGGTGACCATAGCTGGAACACAGTGGCCTGAGTTATTAACATTTAGGACTTACTATGTTGGCTTGAAAGGAGTACGGATGATGACATGTGGCAGTCTGGAAAATTTGAAGATGCACAGGAAGGTGGCTCGGGTTGACCTAAACTTACTTCTCGATTGGTGATGTTATAGGGTACATAGATCTTGGACGCTAGTGGTCTATATTACAAAGAGATAATAATATGTTGGTTACTGTGTTAACTGTATAAATAGCAGTGGACTATGTGTCTGAGAATTAAGAGGTTACGGAATCTATAAAGACAAATGATGTTTCAATGGTTTATCGGAGTTGTTAGGTGTGCGAAGATTCTTCAATGAAGAATGACGTATTAAGAGAGTTGTTGTGGATATGAAATAATAAAGGGTAAATGGGGTAATGAATAAATGAAGTAAGATAATTGAGATAATGTATGAGTTCTTGTGGATTATATGGATGATAGATCGGTAGTTAACCAGATATTAAGTAGGTGAGTGTGCATGGGGAATCAGACTCTGCTGGGAAGACAGAAGTAAAAAGCTGGCTATGAGATCAATAATGGAATATGCACCTGAGGAGAGAGATGATAGATTTGGGTCAAAGAGGCGAGCAAGAAAGGAGCAAATAAACTAGGAGTGATGGATAGGGATGATTTCGTTGAGGGGGTATGGTTGATCAGTCCATGGGCCTCAAAGAAAAATGCATCCCAAAGTCATATTGAAAGGCACATAATATGTGGACGGATCTGTAACGAAAGCTCTATCTAAAAGGGCTGGTAAGGCTGGGCTTTCATTTCGTGAGTTGCTTCTATTCTTCTATAGCGCTTTTCTGTTTCCGGTGTCATGTTTACTGCTACTGAGTCGACCCCTGCCCGCTCCGTCCAAACGGACCTGCGCCCGGATCCCGTCCAGTCGCGACCACGCACCGACACGGCCCTCTCCTGACTCCCCCTCCGCCGCGCCCAGCGCCCCGCGCATTGCCCCGACGCCGGCGCGCCTGCCGCGTGACGCGCCCCCCCGCCGCGAACCTGCTAGTCTTGGGAGAGGTAGGTGGGTTGATTAAAAGTTCATAAATTATAAGAGTTTATATATTAGTTATATAATTATTGTTAAAGATTCATTATTATTTTAGTACATACGATAATCAATATAACACTATCTGATAATACTATTCTATCTTATAATGAGTTGTATGCTATTTTATTATACCTATTATCACTATTAATATAATCCTATTATTAACTAAGGGGTATAGATTAAATTAGATAAGACTATTGTCATCTTTAAAGGATAAACAGAACTTTGATAAATAACTAAACACTCGCCAGTTAGTCTGTAGTTATTATGCACTATACTATACCCTACCATCTAATGAGAGTATATAATAGCCTACTACGTGTCATATTATATGCGCAAAATTATAATACTACAATATAAATTATGGCTATACTAGTAAAAAATTATTTTTATGTATATAATTTAGATATGTATTTATATAAGCCCATATATGAAATTATATTTGATACTATAAATATTTATAAGTATTTTTAAGAAATGTGCAAATATTAGTGATTAAGATAAATTTACTTGTATATTAGAAATAGCTAGCGATTTGCTTGAGACTATACTTTT
>JABUQX010073612.1:10000-12564 GCA_015478945.1 Trachelipus rathkii
TACCGGATAACAGATTCTATTTGCTGTAAATATTGTTGTGGGTAAATAAATAATGTGGACTTGAGACGAAAATGCGAATACTGATATGAAAAAAAATGTTTGCAGCTAGCAGCAAACTGAAAGTTCAATAATTGCGAAAATCAGCACAATCATAAATTTGTACTTCTCTTTTGGTGTGTTTTTTAACATGCGAGAGTTAAGGCAACTGGTTTCTTCCAATTGCTGATAACTGGTCAAACGATTAACAGCTTAGGATCTCAATATGGTGGGACACCCTCAAATTTTTGTATCTTTGCCTTCACTGTTGGAAAAATGAACATTTTCCTCTACGGTGGATTTGGCAAAGTAGACAGATATAGTTTCCGGCATGATCAAAATATTTTTTCTTTCTTTTTCCTTTTTTCTTTTTCGGATTTCTTTGTCTGGAATTCTTCACACTTGTGAATGTATAAATAAATAGGAATCTGCTACTCTGTTGAAAGATAAGTTCTTAAATGAAATGAATAGATGACTGAGTCTGGGATGAGAGAGTTGGTAAATGAATGAATGAGACGTGGAAATCTGGGTCTGAAATTCTAAGAAGAGGTGATATACAATTAGAGGTTTCAGAATAGCAACGTCCATTGCGAAACTAAAAGCATAAGGAGAGTGATTCAATACTGAAAGATAATAGAAAGATAATAGAAAGGGAAAGTAAGAGCAGCAGAGTTGATGCGACGTAAGGACCAAGACTAAACATCTACACAAAGAGCAGCAATATGTGTGAAACCACCTAGGATATGCGTGGCTTTCTCCAGACAAAAACAAACTATGCTCCTACACAGAGCAAATTAGGTGCGTTGCTATAGAGAAAAGAAATTTTTTAACATGCTTCAGAATATCCAGCATTTTAAAAAATAGATATATGAGGAAACTGGTTTATACGGCATTGACAACAACAACTATGTTTACTTTGCCCTAAATAAGTTTACTAGAAAGAGCAGGGTCGTTTGCTCCAAGGCACTTTCTTATCCTCAACATTTTGCTGTAAAGTGGGTAGTTTTTTAAATTTATATAATTAATGAGTAATGAAAGGTGCAGTTGCTTTCATAAAGATAAGATTAATAAGCAGTAAGATTAATAAGATTTCATAAGATTAATAAACTATCCTTATGAAAGTCATACTGGAAATCAAAGAAAAGATTAAAAGATTACAGTGCTTTCAAATATTCCTTTTAAGAATTGAATCAAAAACTTTAGAAAGAACGGAGGTTAAATCGAAAGTACTATACAGTAGTAAAAAGGTTGAGATGTTGATTTTATTTAGCAAGAGTTGAATGATAGAAAGAGATGAAACAGTTTATCAATGAAGAATAAAAGTTCAGAAACAAGAGGTTTGAGAACCACAGAAGGGATTACGTCAAGACACTACACTTTCCAAATAGTTTACCATGTTACATATTTTTTATCTTTGGTTAACAACTATAATTTCTTATTTTCTTATACCTAAAAGGTATAAAAATGGCTAATATTTTGTCCGAACTTAGATATTGTGACAAGGATAATGAATATTTCACAAATTTACCAATGCCGATATAAAAGTTGGTGAATATAATCATTCTCGGTTACACAAAGTAGATAAAAACGATATATAACTCAAAAGTAGCATTTATTTATTCTTATTTTATACAACAGAGACATCAAAATATTTAGAAGCGATTAGTTTTTCTGGATTTACGCATATAAGGTAAGTTGCTTTCAATAATCAACCTTCAAATATAGTCTCCAATCATGTTTTCGTTACATGATCCTTATTAGAGGCATTCAAAGTCCAAAATATCCTGGTGAAATCGCTCACCATGCTCGTCTGAGTACGCCTTCATGCTTGCCTTAAATTTAGCAACATGCGCATCAAGGATATGAATTTTGAAGGACATCCTGCATCCCATTTTGCCGTAGTTCCTGACCAAGGTCTCAACAAGTTCCTCGTAGCTTTCGGCTTTGTGACTTCCAAGGAAGCCACGTATCACTGCGACAAAGCTGTTCCAAGCTGCTTTTCTTGTCCTAGTCAGCTTCTTTGGGAATTCCTTGCACTCTATGATCTTTTTATGTGGTCCAACGAAGACATCGGCCTTACCCTTTGCCTCAGACACCTTAGGGAAGAAGCCTTGCAGGTAGATGAAGGCTGAAGAATCCTTACTGAAGACAAACTGTTAAATGAAAACTAATTTTATGTGTAGGGAAGGAAGCAATATTTTCTGGGGGTCCAACAGAGGCTCCCATTTGACATTGTTCCTCCCTACACTCAACTCAGTGTGCTGTGTCCAATCTCGCCTTTGGTAGTACTCTGTGGAAGCTCTGCTGTCCCACAGAAAAAGGTAACATGGAAACTTGGTAAAGCCGCCTTTGGAGACCTATCAGGATGACACCATTATGAAATCTCCGATAACTTCCCAATTGTGTTCTTCATATTTCAAGGCACTTAGCAATAGCTTCACGCTGCTGTGTTTCTCTTCAATGAAGAGCTATCAATGAAGGGGGTTACGGGCAATTCCAAGTGCTTCAAATAAACCTGTCACATTGTG
>JABUQX010073613.1:7500-30000 GCA_015478945.1 Trachelipus rathkii
TGCCATTTTGCTGCATCTACTGATAAAATATATAAGGCTTTTATTTAATTAAATATTTGGGGTAATTATTAAAATTCCGGGTATTATTCTGTATTAGGTATTGGAATAAAATGCTAAAAAATTGTTATAAAATGTTGCATCGTATTATTTATATATACGTATTAACTGGTTTTAATATTTAACCAAATCTAAAGTAACAAATAATTCTCTCAAATAATTCTCCCCGGGATACCATAGGGATCCCAAATTTCGTGCGCATCTATTTTTTTTTTTTTTTTACAAAAAAATTAATTATTTACAAAAAATTAAAAACTTTTTTCTTCACAGTAAAAAATGAAGAGACATCAAGGGGGCAATAAAGTGTAAAAAAAAAATTATAACAACTTGGAAATCGTTGAGAAGCCAAAGAAAATGGGCATTGCCAATAGGTTTTTTTAAGCGTAATTTCAGAGACAGAATTGCCATCAATATCTACTTCAGATATTGTCTGCGTTCGAAATTTCTGAAAAGCGCACACAGGTTTAATAGTGAAGAAGGGAAAAAGAAGAACAGTTTAGTAATCAAGAAGTTCCAAAATGCTATTGATAAAAGGAAGTGTGAAGGACCACAGAAGATAGAAGATAGTCCAGACAATAAATCATATAGCTTTTATTGGCCAAACAATTTTTTTTAGATGCTTTGTTGACCATAATTCTTAGGAACACAGAACCAAAAAAATATCGGGAATATAGAGAATTTTGAAATCAGTGTAATAAAGACATGAGAGAAGTTTATTGAAGAGGATTTCTTATGATCATTTTTACAGAAAGAAATCAAAACAGAATTATGGAAATAGAGAACTTGGCTGAAATCCTTTCCAGAACAAGCAAAAATGTTTTACTGCTACCCGCTTGGCAAACTCTTTTCAAAAATCAAAGTCTAAATTAAAACTGGTTTGCAGAGAGAGTGGAGATTCAATTAACTGTATTTTATCGGACCAACGAAGTTTCAAGAACATATGTCAGCCAATGTGAACCCGTTGTACAAAAGAAATCAACCCAATTCATAGAAACTGATACTCAACTATTAAAGGGAAAAGGAAAAAGAAGAATGTTACTGGAGAGAAGTGTTTAAAAGAATTGTGTCAACAATAAAATTATTGAGCCGCTTAGGATTAGGATTTAGGAGTCACGATGAAAGCAAAGATTACTTAAGCGAATATGATGAGTTCTTGAAATTGCATCTACAAATATGTGATAACCAAGGACGAGGAAATGTGAACAATTTATCTCACAATATTTGTGACGAATTTGTAGGCCTTATTGGCAATCAAGTAAGAGCTGAAATAATTGAAGAAATCAAATCTGCGACTTATTATAGTATAATTGTTGACTCCACTGCCAATATTTTTCATGTAGACTAACTTACTTTTGTGATAAAATATGTTTCATCCTCTGGTAATATAAATTAAAGATTCGTGAGATTCATTCCCATGATAGATAAACCTTTTCATACTTGGAACAAGAGGGTTTGAAAACCTTAACAAAATTAGGATTCAATATTAAAAACTGTCGAGGACAATCTTTTGATAATGTTTCAAATATGTTAGGAAAGTACTCAGGTTTGCAAGAACGCATTAAAGAACATATTCCAAGTGAGGTTTTTATTCCGTGTGCTAACCATTCTTTAAATTTAATTGGAAATTTCGATGCAGGTCAATATTTTATGTTTGTGCAGAGGTTATTCACATTTTTCTCTGCATCAACTCATCGCTGGAAAATTTTATCGAGCAAATTAAAAATGTATAAAAATAAACAATCCGTCTCACTGGAAAGGGTTTCTGATACAAGATGGTCAGCAAGAGCAGACGCTGTATTAGCTATAAAATTTAGATTTGCCCATATAAAAGAAGCTTTAAATGAAATGTGTAATGCAGAAGAAGAAAAACAAGTTACGATAGTAGAGGAGACTACTTCTGAAGAAAATGGACAAATATGAAACCGCCCTAATGACAGTGATTTGGAATACTATTTTTGCAAAGAATAAATGCTACTAGTACATCACTGCAATCAACAGAGTGCAAACTATTCAAAGGATCTGTCTTACTGAAGTCATTAGAAAATTTTATCAATAATTTCCTAGAAGAATATGAAAAATAAAAAGAGGCCACCGTCGTCGTGTGTGGACGCAGTGGAAAGTAAAGGGAAAAGAAATACAGAAGGACTAAAAGAGAGAGATAATTTGGAAAGAAGAAGGATAGTCAGAGATGATTTATAGAAATGATGAAGTAGTTGAGAAATCTACTACTGAAAAATTTAAGAAGAAAGAGAGAGAGAGAGAGAGAGAGAGAGAGAGAGAGAGAGAGAGAGAGAGAGAGAGAGAGAGAGAGAGAGAGAGGAGAGAGAGAGAGAGGAGAGAGAGAGGAGAGAGAGAGAGAGAGAAAGGAGAGAGAGGAGAGAGAGAGAGAGAGAGAGAGAGAGAGAGAGAGAGAGCTTTTAGTTCAAAGTGACTGTCAACTAAAAAGGAAAAAAAAATACGATTTTGGATTAGTAATAAAAATGTGAAATTTAAAATTAAATTTATTTCATCTGTAATCTGGGTTGGAGGAGCTGCAAAAATTTTAAAATCATTACTTTTGGCTATTTTGGAAAATTAATTATTAAATACAAAAATAAAATTATAAAGAAGAAATTTAAAATAATACATTGTAGAAGGTGAAGCTGCATTTCTCAAGGCAATCGGCAAGTCACTTGAAGAAAATATACCAAATTCTCTTCCACTGGAAGCAATGGTCTCAAAACCCCTTCTCATTAATTTTTCAATGAAAATGGTGGTTCATATAATAATATTGACAGTGGATGATAGTTGAATGATATTAATATATGAATATAGTGAATGTGGTGTTTAGTAGTGAAATATAGTGTAGAGCATATTATATTAAAGTAATTAAATCATAGTAGCATGATAATAATAATAATATATATAATAATAAATAATAATAATAATAATAATATAATAATAATTAATATAATAATAATAATAATAAATAATAATAATTAAATAATAATAATAATTAATAATAATAATAATAATAATAATAATAATAATAATAATAATAATATTTAAATAATAATAATAAAAATAAAAATAAAAATAATAATAATGATAATAATAATAATAATATAAATAATAATAATATAATAATATAATAATAAATAATAATAATAATAATAATAAATAAAATAATATATATAATATAATAATAATATAATTTAATAATAATAATAATAATAATAATAATAATAATAATAATAATAATAATAATAATAATAATAATAATAATAATAATAATAATAATAATAATAATAATAATAATAATAATAATAATAATAATATTAAAATATAGTGATTAGTAGTGATTAGTAGTGATTTCATTGTGTTTGAAATATAGTGTTTAGCTTTTTAATAATAATAATAATAATAATAATAATAATAGAAATAATAATAATAATATAATAAATAATATAATAATAATAATAATAATATAATAAAAATAATAATAATAATATAATAAGGATATAAATTAATACTAATATTTGTTTATTAAATAATTATAATGTTTATAAGAATAAATAATAATAATAATAATAATATAATAATAATCAATAATAATAATAATAATAATAATAATAATAATAATAATAATAATAATAATAATAATAATAATAATAATAATAATAATAATAATAATAATAATAATAATAATAATATATGCATGTGTATCTATGCATGTATTTGTATATGTATGTATATATGTATATGTTTTTTTCTATTTTTATTTATTTATACTAAAAGCCCCCGGTAGCTCAGTGATAGAGCACTCGCCAAGCAAAGCGAATGTCCCAGGTTCGCAACTGGTCGGGTGGGAGAATGTGGGCTATTATCTCCTAGGGCTTGGCTTCGTCCTGCTTGGACGTTAATTGAGCTCACCCCTCCTAGATAAGGGCTCTGTCCGTGTGCGGTGGTGTTCATCTTCTGTAAAAAAAACTGATTTATCAGGGTTACATTTAGAGTGGAAGATGAACAAAATCGCAGACGACGAAAGAGAATCGTGTTTTTCGATGAAAATAAAGAAGTAGGGCATGAAGCCACATTTAAAGAAGATTTTAAAGTCAATTCATTTTATGTCATATGTGATAACACTAAGGCACAACTATCTCAAAGAGCTCATAAGTATGAAGTTGTTCTAGAGACTTTTCGTATATTTTTTGATTGGAAATAGTCAACAGAAGAAAGAAAGAAAGCGTCAAAAATGTTGAAGGATGTTGCTGTACAAAAATGACAATGATGCTTGCACTTTGGAAGATGAATTGGATCATTTCTTAATATTTCTAAAAGAAAACGAGGACACCATAAAAACCACACCAGACAATCCACACATCTTAGATTTTTCATGTGATAGTGGTGTCAATAGATATCACATCTATCGAGCCACCAAAGAAATGTCTTGCACATTTCCGAATATTAAATTATTATTGAAGATTTTTTGAACAATTCCCTTATCTGATGCATCCTGAGAAAGATCATTTTCTGCTAAAGAGAGTAAAAAATTATTTAAGGAATACAATGGGAGAAGAAAGACTAATAACTTGGCCATTTTGTATATAGAGCATGAAATTTTAAACCGCATTGACACTGCGAAAATAATTGATGATTTTGCAAGTAATAAAACAAGACGGCAGTTCATGTAAAAATATTTTTTTAATTAATTTATTTAATGTGTAATGGTATGAAATTTTTCAATACTTTTCTTTTTTGTTAATAGGTTTATGAGTTTTTTTGAAACTTCTATTTCTAACTTGAGTTTGAGGGCCAAAATATTTTTACCAACTTTGGGGCCTCCACTTGACTTGAGCCGCCCACTAGTCTCATTCTGTTTTAGCTGGTATTTTTATCAATGTGAGGTATTTGCGAAAGCAGAGATTGTTATAAAGAAAATAAAAAGGGTGATTAATGATACGTATTTCACAGGGAGAGGTAGAGAGTTTGGAGGGCGAAGTAACGTTTTAAATAGATAATCGATTTTCCCTGTATCACATAAAATGAAATTTTTTGATGACTATAGTGACTTGAGTCAATAGAAACTCGGTGGGTTAGAAGAATTTCAAAAGCTGGGGGTGTATATATATGTAATTTCGGGAATTATGGGAAGTTCTCGTATTGTATGAAGAGAAGGATTTTTTGGTTCAGGTTATGGTGGTTTTAGAAATATGTGAGATTGTGCGGTGGGGAGATCCATGTTTGGTGTTTGGGTTGCGGTGGTAAATTTATTCTTTAATATGCAAATGAATAGACCAAGAATAGAGACAGTGATAATTTAGAATACTCCCGAAATGGTTGTCTTCGGTGCCAAGAATGTTGTGTTTAGAAAGTTTTTTTAAATATCTAATCGTTTGTCCTAGTGGACATTTATTGGATGTCGTTGTATACTAGTGGGTTAGACTTGATGTCCGGAGTGAAATTTGGAAATTTTGGGAATTCAATGTAGTTAGTAGATAGCCAATTGGATTGAATTTGTATGCGAGAGAGGTGTAAATAACTGTAAGCGTCAGAAATAAATTTACAATCGTTTGGAATAGAGAAAAGATAATTGTGTAGGCCTTGCGGTTTGGCGTAGGGGCAGCTTATGGAGGCCGTGATCTTTTGTGGCATATATAGATATGTATGTAAGGTTGTAGAGAGACACCGTGTAAGGGAAATTGTTTAGAAAAAGGTTATTTGTATACAATTGTTGGAAGATTCTTTGTTTAATAATAAGGATATAATGCAATTTGGATTTGTTGTGTTGTGCACGAGGTCGGTAGGTGCGTAGAGATTTAAAGAAGAAATTTTTCTACAGTGATCAGGTGTAATAGTTTTGCTATAAGCGTATGTTAACTCTTCCAAGTTAAGGAAGAAATAAGCGTAGAGTGTCTGGATGTCTGTATGATGAGCCGATTTGAAGAGTAGTTACTGTACATCGGGAAAGATATTATTTTAAAAGTTTCAAAATACGAGTCAGTAATGAATGGAATAAGAGGGGACACTTGGTATGGGTGGTTTAAGTGAGTGATAGTCCAAGTGTAATAGAGGAATTGATAGAAGTTTTCAGGAGTGGGGTGAAATATTAGATGTGAATTTATCTTAGGTTTGATGTTCTTTAAAATGGAGATGAGAAATTGGTATGAATATAAATTTAGAGGTGTGATGTATTGTTTTGAAATGATTAAGGTGTGTTATATAATGTTTATTAACTTGTTGGCATCCTCAATGACGATGTTTACCGTGTTAAAGTATTAATTTAGTTTCGAAATTTCTAATTGAAAATCTATGGAAGAACTGGAATGGTTGTATAACCTGAATAATGTTCCTTGATTTATATTAAGTTGAAATAACGTTTTGTGTTTTCGTGAATCTGTGCGTTTAACATGGTAATGGCTGTTTCTGAATTAAACCCTAACTCTAACATTAAATTTACTTTTTTGAAGTAATTTTACAGATCTTGGGAAGTGACTATGCGGAAGTGTTTTTAAATTCTAACGAAGTTTTTATTAATTCGTTGTGGTTATATAATCTTTGAATTTCTTGGTATAGTGATGTTGGGCACTGCATGTTCAGTCTTATATCTACAAATCCTTGTATAAATGCTGTTCTTCCAATATTTTGAGGCGATGAACAGAGAGAAATAGTTTCGATTTGACTTTATTTACTCGTGTTTCCGTAATTGTAGTCCATATAAAAAAGAAACAGGGTTAGAATCTCATAGTTTTTTATGGCTTCTGTAGGGAGAACGGAAAATTGAGTAACGATGATGTCTTGAAGTATTTCTAATTTTTAAGATGGGGAATATTAACATAAATAAGTCTTAAGTTTTAAATAATGCTTAATTGTGTTTGTTTTTTCCATATGGATAAAAATGTTCCCCAAGCTGAGGAAAAATTTGTTTCATGGAAGGAAGTGGAAGATGAATGTGTTTTAGCTGTGGAGGGATGGAGTGGATAGATAATAGAAGTGGGGTGGAGGAAAGAGGCTGGAGAAGAGAGAGAAGATATATATATTTATATATATATATATATATATATATATAATATATATATTATATATTATATATATATATAATAATATATAATATATATATATATATATATATATATATAATTTATATATATATATATATATATAATATATATAATTATATATATATATATATATATACAATATATATTATATATATATATTATTATATATACATATAGTATATATAATATAATATATATATATATATATATATATATATATATATATATATATAGAGAGAGAGAGAGAGAGAGAGAGAGAGAGAGCCATACCCCAAGGAATAGGTTGCTTAGGAAGAAGAAGTCGTGTTTGGTTTCTACGTGTGATTGTTTCAAAGGAATGGGGAGTTGTAGGGTGAGGAGAAACAAAAAATCTTTATGATTGTTGTGTCCGGTGTTGGGGTTAAAGTTGTTTCATCTGACTGCATAATTTCATTGAAAGGGGTTGGGGGGGGGTTTTGAGAGATAGATGGTTTGTAGTT
Source organism: Trachelipus rathkii (assembly GCA_015478945.1). Taxonomy (NCBI): domain Eukaryota; kingdom Metazoa; phylum Arthropoda; class Malacostraca; order Isopoda; family Trachelipodidae; genus Trachelipus; species Trachelipus rathkii. The sequence continues at coordinate 15,077 of JABUQX010073613.1, forward strand.
TGGGTCAAGGTGTCTGTAATTGTGGGGGTGCAGGATGGGATATATCTAGAGAAGACAAATCAGTAGTTTGCGGGAATATATTTGGAGGGTTGGGAATGGGTTGGAGTGTTATTGTTTTCTTTGGAGGTGAAAATAAACAAAAGACCTGGTGGAGAGACGAATATGTCTAAGTTAAGAGAAGGATTATGTGGAAGGGAGTGAGATGTTGGTTGTATTGGAGATGGGGGAAATGGAGCTGTTCTAGGTAGTTTCCTGAAATGTGGAGTGTGTGTATGAGTAGGAGACATGATTATGAGTGAAGAATGGAGTTGAGCTGATGGAGTGGGAGAAGAGAGAGTTGTTGGTTGAGTGAGAGTAGAAATATAGGGAGTAGGAAAAGAAGGGGAGAGATGGGGAGAATGAAGTAAAATGGCTTGTTGTGGTGGACGATGTTGTGAAAGGATATTAGGTGAAGAAGGAGGTTGTGGTTGAATGTGTGGCTTGTTCTGGTGAGGTGAAAGTACCGTGGGAAGAAGACTGTGAGAGATTTTAACATTGTCTGTAGGTATGAATTCTTTAGAAGTGTATATGCATTGAAGTAGGAGTTTATTGAAAGGAATGAGGCGTTTAACTAGAAAGGGGCCTGCCTATTTTGGAAATAACTTTGAAGATTGAGGTTTTTTAGTGTCTACTATATAAACATAGTTGCCAATATGTATGTCTTTTAATACAGCTTGCTTATGCTGTGTATATTTTTGTTTTTGCATAGAATCTAATAAATGTTGACGAGTCATGTCTCCTATAATGTTTGCTCTTTCTGCTAATTCATCAATGTGATCATTAAAGTTTGTGGGGCTGGTGTTTGAAGTGTTGAAAGGTGATTTGTAATTAGGTAGGTACCAAGGTAGTGACGTAGTAGGAAATATGGTATGGTGCCAATTGAAGAATTGAAAAGTATGTTTATAGAGATTTGAGAGAAAGGTAGAAATTTACTCCAGCCATTGTGATTTGTGTTGACAAAATGTCAGAGAAAGTTAGCCACTTTAGCACCTCACACTCACGGTTGGCATTTGATTGGGGAGAGTTCTCTAACAACAATATGAAGGCTTTATTTTCTCTGGGAGACAGAATTGATTTTAAGAATTTCATCTAAATTCTTTGGCTTGGTCAGATATTAGACTTCTGGTGTGCTGTGCCTTGTAATGAATCGTTCGAGGAGGGCTTGGGTGATGTCTTTAACAGTGTGTTCTTTGAGTGATACTAATTGGATGTATCGTGTGAGTTGATCTTTGAAAATGAGAATGTATTTAGATTGAGAGATGTGGCAGAGTGGGAGATGGCCCTAAAATATCACATGTGTACATCTCCAGTCCAATCCATGCCATGAACACCATGAAGGCCAGCGAGTTGGAGAAACAGTTTCTTTAACTTTATTGCATGAATCACTGTTGGCAGAGAATTGCTTAATGAGAGTGGGTAATTTTGGGAAAGTGTGACGTTCTTCTAATCTGTTTTGAGTTCTTTCAAAGCCACAGTGGCCTGAAGTTAGAGTGGAGTGGTAATGTTCGATTATCGAGTATATAATAGAGTATGACACTTCGAGTAAGAGCCGACCAATGGGAGTTTTATAGTATAAAATATCTTGAATGATTACATATGGAGATGATGGGTGAGTGGTTAACGCTGTGGAAGATGCGGAGAGTTTGATAGGTTTATAAAGGGGTCCTAATCGAGGGGAGTTTGTCTGTTCTGTAATGAAAGTTTCAGGTATGATCAGAAAAGATTTTTGTGGGTTTGTGAGGTGAGTAACAAATTGATAAGTAAATTGTATGGTAGCTGAGTGGGAAGGTTGTGTGTTGTTGTGAGGTGGGTGAGTGGGGGTGGGTTGCTGTAAGATACGGTTACAGTGTTGAGTTTTGCCAAGCCTTATATTGTATTTGGGGTTAAAACTTTGGATAAATAAATTTCCAGCGTTCTAGCCGCCTGTGGTTGTTTATTTGTAAAAGCTATGCAAAGGGTTGGTTGTCGGTTATGATTGTAAGGGAGTATCCCTGGATTTTGTTATTGAATTTAGAGAGGGCAAATATTATTGCCAAAGCTTCTTGTGTCTTAGTATGCTGTAATTAAGTTTCTGCCTTTCCGAAAGAAACGACTGAACAAAAGAAAATTAGTGTTTCTTTTGCCATTTTATCGTGTTAATAGAGAACTGCTCAAGGCCTTTTTGAGAGGCATCCGTGTTGGGAAAAAGTGTTTTTAACTGTAGTCCTGGAAAGCACTTGTAGAATGAAAGTAAGTTTTTTTAAGGGTGTCAAATGCGTGTTGCTGTTCTGGGCTCCAGATAAATTGTGCGTTTTTGCGTAATATGGATGTTGTTGACTTTGCGATTATTGCAAAATTTTTCACTAAATGGTTGAAATAATTTAGGAAACCCATGAGTGAACGTGTTCCCGCAGTATTCGTGGGAGGTGTGAATGATTGAAGTGTTATTAATTTGGCGGGATCATGGCTTGTGTCATTATTTGAGATGCGAAAACCAAGGAAAAGAACACTTGTTTTGAGAAAATTGCATTTCGCGAATTTAATGCGAAGGTTATTTTTCCTAAGCGAGTCAAAGACTTTAGTGATATTTTAAAAATGGGAGGATAAGGAGTGGCCTGTGATTAAAACATCATCGAGAAATACTCTGCAAACTGTGCCTAATAGCTGAGAGATAGCTAGCTCCATTGTGCGTGCAAAGTCAGGAGGTGCATTTGAGTGCCCAAAATTTAGTCTAGTGGAGTCAGAGTTGTCCCTTTGGGTGCGAAAGCAAAAGGTTATGGTTTGGGAAGTCCCTCTTCAATCAGGGCATGAAGCATCGAGGAGTCAAACCGTGGTGAAAGAGAGAGCTTGCCTAATGTGATGAGGAGTGGTTTTATACAATGCGGAAAGGGTAGGGGTCGTAAAAATTGTGTGAGAATTGATGTGTCTGTAATCGGCAATGATTCTGGGATGAGAGGAATTCTTTTTGGGGATCACAAGCATAGGAGAGCTATGTGGAGAAAAGATTGGTTTAATATAACCTTTTTTGAAGAGACTTTGTGGTCCATTCATATATGTGTGTGAGATATTTGTGTAGAAGTCGATAGTGTGGGCGATATATCTTTGGGGAGTCCGGTTTCAGTTTTGAAGGGAGAATTTATGTAGAGGACAAATAGGGATTTCGTCATCCTCGAACGCTGACCGAACGTCCCATATGAGAGTAGCGGTTGTAGTAATGATCAAAGTTTGGGTCGTGGTAAAAGAGTATCTTTTTTTTAGGTGTCTTTAATAGATGAGGTGATAATTTATTAATAGGCAGATACGAGTTGTGCTTTGGATAGGCCTTGACTAGAGGTAGCAAGGTCTGTATGGGTGGTTTCTATTGAATCATTCAAAACCATAATGGGGTTTGCAGTGGGGATGAGGGTATTCTTCTTGTAATGTTTGGGGGAATTGCTCAAATTAAAGATGTCTATCAGTATTTGGTCTTTATTGCCAGTGCTAATAATACTCCCAGCCTAAAGATAATTATTGATATGAATGTTATTTGTTGACAGAACTAGATTTTCTGATGGGGTTGTGTGAGCTGAAAAGAGGGCATTAAGAGAAAGTGTTGTTTTGGAGTGTGGATGAATTTCCGTAAAGCAAATTGGTATAGAGATTGTTGCTATACCCGAGTCTATAAGAAGGTTTTGAGAGAGGGATATGTCATCTGAGTATATAGACGTGATGGGGTGTTTAGTCTGAGATGGAGAATAATAATAAAGGAATGGAAGGGTTTAAGGAAGCTTCGGTTTGTGAAGTGAGTGGGTCGGAAGTTATATCATCTTCATTTTGAAAGATAAGGTGAGAGGTGAACTACCATAAATGTCACTGGGAAATGTGATGTTCCAATGCGTTTTTTAAATCGATAGTCCCTGGCTAAGGAAAGATGGAGCAATTAATCGATTTGAATTGAATTTTACATTTGTGTATTGGTATTTGGTTGTTGAGTACATTTCGGATGTTGTGAAAAACTGAGAGTTTACATAAAGAGCCATTGAATTCGTTGTCTAAGAGAAATGATTTGTGTTGCAAATTGCCATTGTTGAAAGTTACTGGAGCTTTCAGGAAATACGTTGGACCCGCTGTGTTGCTAGGTTGAGATGTTTTGGGAGATTGGGTGTTAAGGCGGGGAGAGATTGTGTTAAATGTGAGGAAGAAGGATTCGATTCCTGAGTTCTATGTGCAACCATTAAGGTATTTGCAACAATAGGTTGAGACGTTGATAAATGTTGCTTAGAATGCTGAGAGAGAGTGTGTGTGTGTTAGTTAATATGCGAACTTGGGTAGTGAGAGAGAGATGAGAGTGAGTGCGAATGTGGAAAGGGTGGAGAAATATTTGCAATATTTGGTTGTAATTGTGAATCTTGAGGAAGGTGGGGAGGGAGAGTGGGTGAGGAGAGGCAATCATGTTGCAATAGTTGTGAAGGTGTTTGAGCCTTTGTGCAATAAGTATAGTAGAATTATTAATTTTATGAATATTTTTAAAATTATTGCCGTTAGTATTCTTAAAAGTATTCAAATTTAAATTAAAATCAAGCACCAATTATTATTATTATTATTATTATTATTATTATTATTATTATTATTATTATTATTATTATTATTATTATTATTATTATTATTATTATTATTATTATTATTGTTTTTTTTTTTTTTTTATTTTTTTTTTTTTTTTTTTTTTTTTTTTTTTTTTTTTTTTATTATTATTATTACATTATTATTATTATTATTTTATTATCACTACTACTATCATTATTACTATTATTAAAAATCTTAAATTTAACAATGCACTATCTGGCATGGGGAAAGATCTAGCGGAGCGCGGGGGCCAAACCTCAGAGCCTAAAAATTTTGTTGAGCATTTTCATACCATTCTTTGTGTGTCTTGAAGGGAATCGCCTGGTTGTTGATAATTAGAGTGAGAGTCTAGGGAATATTGCTGCTGTGAGAAGTGATCTTCCATGAAGGGGATATCTTGATTTTCTTCATTTATGTAGTAATTTGGGTCATCTTCTTGAATGTTTAAAGAGGTTAAGTGGGTATTTTGGAATTGATTTGTTTGATTATTTAAATTTTTCTGGGGCAGTGATGTAGATGGTGAGCAATTTTGAATGATTGTTTGGCTATTATGAGGAAATCGTTTTCCTTGGGGGGGTGATTTGAAAGTCGCACGCCACTATATGCCACCCTATTTATGCCGCTTGATCTCAAAAGTCTTTTTTATGATTTCCTCGATTTGAGGAGTGACTGGAGCATACTTGACTGAAAAATCTGGATTTCTTGGGTGAAATCTAGAATTTTTGAAAAGGGGTGTAGATCCTCGAACATGGTATTGATAACATTTATGACAATATGGATTAAACGGACACTGGCTCTTGAAGTGACCTGATTGTTCACAATGGTAGCATATTGGAGGTGAATGCTCGGGGTTTGAGTTGGGATGCGAAGGAAATGATTGTTTGGTTTTGCTAGCAGGTTGAGATTTTTGAAGAAAAGTTTGCCTCTGCATGGGTTGGGTAGAAGGTTTCGTTCTCGAAATTTTTTCAATTTTAGTCAATAGTTTGACATTCATTTGAGGTGATGCGGGCATAGTATTTGAGGTAGGTAAATTGTAGAGTCGCCTGTGAGACTTTTGAAGGAACTTTTGTAGTTGCTTGGAGAGAGGCAGGTCGTACTCGTACTGTTTTGCATTTGTCTTTTGCAGTTTATCAAATGGCTTGGTATTTGTGTAAAAGAAATGAGGTTGCTATCGCATTAATAAATTTGTCTGGGAAGTTGAGAGTGGAGTCATTTTCTCCCAGTTTTTCAAAAAATTCGTTGACTAGCCTTTGAAAGGAAAATGTACTGGACGAGAGTGTTTCTTGGTCATTCCATTTGAATTGCATAATGCGTTCGAGTGCGTCAATATGGTGTATCAATGAGAGTATCAATGAAATCTTGAAATTCGCCCATGCGAAGGAGTTCTGGATTAGAGTTAAGGGACCATCTGAATTCTCCATCGGTTAAATGGATCTAACTTCTCGCTTGTATGATTTTTATGTATCAGTTGTGCAGCGTTTTAGTTCAGATGTGCATTTCGTTTTAGGTTCAATGTTTTCTTTTACGTCCTCTAGCCACAGTGAGAAACTTGGCCCTCTCCACGTATTTTGAATGCGCCATGTGAATATAAGTTCATTCTTGAGAATGAATGTGATTGCTGCAAGTGTTGATTATTATGAGCGTGGAGTTTGGGAAGACCCAACGGAGCTTCCATTTTCGCCCGTCAGTGAGGAAAAATAAAATGCCAATTAATACTTACAAGCTTCTGGAGGTTCCTTTTATTTATTTATTTATTATTTTTTTTTTTTGAGGGTTTGTGTATTTTAGGTTTGTGAATGGAGACGTCGTTCCAGGTACGTTTACTAGCCGGTCACCACTTTCGCCGATTTTGAGATGTACAAACAAGGTTGTACGAAAAACTTCTTCTTTATATGATATTTTATTGTAATACACAAACTTAGGGACCTAAAATATATTAAGCATTAATTATAACAAATATCAAAATACTACAACACTGGACTCCTACTACTATACATTACTACTTCACTACTATCTTCTACTACTGACTATATACTCACTACTATGACTTACTTTCTACTAATAGATAATAATAATAATAAATAAATAATAAGTTAATAATAAATTAAGAATAAATAAATCATATATTAATAATAATAATAATAATAATAATAATAATAATAATAATAATAATAATAATAATAATAATAATAATAATAATAATAATAATAATAATAATAATGATAATAATAAAATATAATAAAAAATAAAATAATATCAATAATAAAAGAACAATATAATTATTAGAATAAATTAATAATAATAATAGTAATAATAAAAATAATACTTAATAATAAATAATAATAATTAATAATAATATAATAGATATATAATAATAATTAACAATAATAATAATAAATTATGATTTTGATGTAGATTTACTGTATAAAAGAATAATGTAGACAATTAAAAAACCAATAATTGAATATGAAAAGGAATAAAAATGCTAGTAAAAGAAATACTAAATATGAGAATTAATATATTATTAATAATGGTAATTAAACATATACTATCAATATTATCGATAATAATAATTATAATATAATAATAATATAATAATATAATATCATAATAATTCATAATAATAATAATAATAATAATATATAATCAATAAATAATAATAATAATAATATAATAATAATTAATGAATAATATAAAAATATAATTATAAAATAATATAATAAAATAATAATAATAATAATAATATAACAATAAATAATAATAATTCAATAATAAATAATAATAATGAATATATAATAATATAAAAAATAATAATAATAATAATATAATAATAATAATAATAATAATAATAACAGATACATAATAATAATAATTAATAATAATAATAATAATAATAATAATAATATTGTTAGAAATTAAAAATACTATTGAATCAGAAAATAAAATGCTGGTAAGAAATATCTAAATATGAGAATTTAATATATTATTAAGATAATAGTATTAAACTACATACTACTATAATAATTATATAGATAATAATTAATAATAATAATAATAATGAATAATGAATATATAATAATATAATAATAATAATCAATAATAATAAAAGATATATAATAATAATAATAATAATAATATAATAATATAATGATATGAATAATAATAATGATGATGAAAATAAAAATAATAATTAATAACTAATAATAATAATAATAATAAATAATAATAATAATAATAATAATAATAATAAATAATATAATAATCATAATGATAATAATAATAATATCAATCCTTTATTAAGTATACAAATATACACAATATTAATATAGGAATAATAAGAATAATAATGAATAATATAATAAATAATAATATAATATAATTAATAATAACAATAATAATAATAATTAATAAATAATGATAATATATAATAATAATAATAATAAATTAATAATAATATATTAATAATATAATAATAAAATGATAATAATAATATAATAATAATAAAATAATAAATAATAATAAATAATATAATAATATATCAAATGAATAATAATAATAATCAATAATAAGATAATATAAAATAATAATAATAATAGTAATGTAATAATATAAAATAATAATAATAATAATATATTCACATTAATAGATAATGAATAGCAAAAATAATATTACATTATATAATAATAATTAAATATAATAATAATAATAATAATAATAATAATAATAAATAATAATAACTAATAAAATTTTAGTAATATACATTTAGTATTTCATATTTAAGTAAGTTCTTTAATGTAAAAGTGGGAAAACAACTCACGCATCCTCAAGCATAACTAATATATGATATGTTTTGTAGAGAAATTTTTCCTTTTGATATGTTTCATCAAAAAATGCTCGAAGTACATATTTGATATTAACAATTTTATATCGTTGAAAATAATAAAGTTTAATATTTGAAATAGATGGACTTTGATATTGTAGTTCAAAAGTTATTTGTTTGGCAAATAGATTTAAGAAGATTATTTGTGCAATTTATATATATTATATATATATATATATATATATTTTATATAAATATATAATAGTATAATATAATAATTATATATATATATATATAATATATATATATATGATATTATTATAGTATATATATATATTATATATATATATATATATATATATATATATATATATATATACTATATATATAAAATATATTATATATATATGTCAAAGAATGATATAATGATTAATTGGCCCTATTTAAAAGATCACCTTGCTATAGCGATAAGAAGATAAGTTTTGGAATAGCGAAACGCTTCTTTAGTTATTTCTTTATTAATTACTTCTAATGATTATTTTACAAGGACACAATTTAAGTGTTTTAACTATTGTTCAAAAAAGAAATATTTATTCTTACAATATCAATTATTATTTAAATGGGTCTTTGATAACCTTACAAGTTATTATCCCGAGAGAGAGCAAGCTGTTGCTTCTCAGACCTATATTTTCTAACTGACTCTATCCCATTGGCCCAGGCATTTCGGTACCGAGGCACCTCGGAGACCTTGACACTATACAAAAATAAAGAAAGAAACAGTTATTTCGGCAACAGGACTTTTTGTACAAGCTTTTCTTACAGCTGTGCACCAGAAATCTGGGTAGCACTTACATATATCCTTTATAAATTTTATACAATGTAACGAGTCCGGTACATAATGGTTATCTTAAAAGTTGCCTGTAACACCCCTTCTGACAATTTTTTAAAAAAAAGTTTAGGATAGAGGTGACAGTGGCTACTAAAGTTAGAGGGTAAAACAATAATTTTCATCTAAAATAATAGCGCTCCTACTGGAGGCAACTCTTCATTTCTATGTAACACCTTTACTTTAGGCGTTTTTTACCATCTGAAAGAAAAAGGATTAGTTTTTTTTTTTGAAGTGTTATTTTCTCTTTCTAAATCTACTAAGTTATAATATATGCGAACGTTTCTTAAATTTTCTAAATGAGGTTTCCCATTTTTTCCGATAAGTACGTTCTGTTTATTAACTTTTATAACTTTAAAAGGGCCGACATAGCGGGGATACTAGTTTGCCGGTATTAACAATCTGTGTCTGCCGCACCACGACAAATTTTGCCTCATGTAACCCTTTAGGCACAAAGACGTGACGATTCTTATAATTGGTGTGTGGAGCCAGCGGCTGCGCCAAAAGGGCGGCTAGCTTTTTAACATATGCATTATATTCTATTGGGGCCGTTTCCGAAGCAGGATCAAAACTAATCCAGCTAGGTATTTGCATATTTTGGTTAAAAACAATCAAGTTGCGGGGACTTAAGAGCCGTTCTTTGTTATCGCTGCGAGTCCAGAGTGAACAACACCATAGGTAAGAGGCTCGGCCAGTCGGAGGGGCTTAAATCATGTTCCTGCAACATACATCTCAGACAAGCCAGCAAATTCCTATGACTTACCTCCAGGAGGCCATTACATCTTGGGTTTGAGCTACACGTAGTCCGGTGCTCCATTCCTACGGCCCTGCAGACTTCTTCAAACATGCGACTAGTGAAATTAGCACCTAAATCCGAAATAATTACCTGCGGGATTCCACAGAACGGAAATAGCTCGTGAATGAAGGCATTCAATATTTCTCCCGAATTTATTTCTTTGAGAGGCACAGCAAACAAGTACTTACTGTAGCGGTCAATCAAGGTAAGTAGGCTATTTGTAATCCTCTCGATTTAGGTAACTTGAGTAATGTCCTACATGAACGGCTTTCAGACTTCTTGTTACTGTCTTTAAACACCGGTAATCAGGATTATACGGTTCTGTTTTATTTTTTTGACATGCTGAGCAACGTGCGGATAAACTGTTTTATTTTCTTAAGCATATGCTGGAATCAGCGAAATTCATTTTTTACTAAGGAGGGTTTTTATTCAAACTCCAAATGTCTTTATTGTGCGTAAGTCGCTGATTACGTTCTGCGACACTATTCTTTCAGGTACAAAAGCGCGCATAGCTTTAACAGATACATCGGACAATTAATCTATCTTCCTTTCCGTCATTAAAAGAATTTCTGTTTTATTAACTTCAAAGTAGTTTTCTCTCTCTTCGCCATCAGATCGCTCAGGTACTTATCAGAATGTTGGTGTAGTCTAATTTCTTCAAAGTCCAAATCTCGTTTGAAATGCGAGACTAATATCTTTGCATTTTTATCAAACGTTGTTACTAAATTTATTTTGGCCATTTCCAATTTTGCCGCTTCAGAGCGACTTCTGCCTTCATTTCTGACCGACAGATCTATCGGCGTGTTTTCATTCATTACCAAGTTAATAGCACCTACGTCAGTCGCTATAGTATTCTCAGCCGATTGCTCATTGGCCGTCGTGAATCGGTGGGCGGAGTCACAGCCTACACTATGTGAACCTGCATCTTTCTCCTACCTCAATTCCTCGTAGGCAATATTATTCGCAAGTAAAATATTTTAATAAGCATTTTGATTTCGGTAATTACTCGCATTGTGATATAAAGTACTCAATTAATTAGCAGTTTCCACTCAATTCCCTAATGCATTATAATTTTGTATCTATCATAGCATAATTTATTTTATATTACATCGTGTGCTACGAGCAGTACATGATACGCAAACATGCTTTTCCTCGCTAAAAGATTGCGGTCTCATATTTCTTGATTAATTCGTTAACGGGTCCAATGTAAGAAGCTTTATTTTACTGGCAAATTATCTTTTTCTGTTTATTAATATAAGAAGCCACTTTAAAAGCAAAAGGATGGGTCCCAGTATTCTCATCTCGTCAGAAATAATTTCGCCGTATTATAATATAGCTGTTATTTATTGCTGCATAATAATTTACAGCTTTGATGGCGCATCGTCTTTGCTGGTAATCCTGAGTGTGAAGGCGGACGGAATCGCGTTGCTTTTATCTTACAAAATGACTTTCAGCGGGCCGACCACGTGAACTTATTTTTATTAGAACTATTTTTTCCCTTTAAATAATTATACAAAGGCAAACGTTAAATTTGTAAAACACGGTATATTTTGACGGTCAATGAATTCTGCCAACAAACGAAACGCACTTCGTTTTATGGTTGTAAAGGGGCGGCATATTAAATTAATTTCCTTAAACTTTTCAGATAAATGCGCAACCCTTCTTGCCGTCAAGTCAAACCCAAATAACTTAACTCTTTATCCCAATTGCCATTGTTATTTTATTGTGGATGATGGCGAGGAGAGTGTTATAATAATTGATGTAGTTCGTCGGTTGTCAAAGTGAGGTTGTTGTTGTATTGATTGTGGGGGGGTATCTGTGACCGTTGGACTGGTGCGAGGTAGATTATTGTTGTTTGGGGTGTCCCTCATCAAAATATCGTCTAAATATCTACGTGTATCACCGGGAATGCGTTTTGAAGTAATATCGTAAAAATCTCATGAAACATGAACTCGAATTTTTAAATCCCATTGGTAATTGTCTAAAAGAAAAATTGCCGATCATTGTACTAATAGTAAAATAAATGTTGATCGGCTTCTGCCAAAGGCAGAAGATTAGTGACGCGTTCGTGACTCAAGTTTACTTGAATACCTTTGTCCCATGAGCCCAACTTAAATATATCTTTATATTCGGCATAGCAATACAATCATTTTTCGCCACGTGCGAATTAAGCTTCATATTTATATTCTATCTTATCTCGATCGTATTCTCCTCTCTCCATTTTTTTCTAAAAACGATGGCCTGATAGGAAACCCATTGAGATGGTGCCTCTCTTTAAAACTTTCGCTTTACTAAATTGTAATGAGCTCATCTTTGTTTGTTCGAATAATTTATGAGGGAATACGACGAGGTTTAAGTTTTATGGGAGCTCCGCTTATATTAGTTTTATAAGGAAAAAGTGAAGTAAATTCCTCAATGATAGCAGTTGGAGTACGCGGTGGTCTCTCATCCCCACGTAAGAGCACGAAGTCTCCCCCCATTTTCTATATTAGTTTCGACCGTGTTTCTCCCTCCCAAATTTCCTCTTGAATCAAAGTTCAGATCGCCTACGCTTTTAAGTTGCTCTTTCCCGAACCTTAAAAATTTCCCGGTAATATGCATGTATAAATAAATGTTTTAAATTCAAAATAAGCCAGATTATTAATTAGGTATGCTCACTAAAAAGTTCAATTATGATTATCAGAAGAAGTAAAATTGCGAGAGAGTAAATGAATAAAAGCCTTACTCTCTACAAATTGTTTTATCACACAAATTTATACATTCCTTGCTCTGAGTATCTGTTAACATATCTGTCTCAAAATTAATATTAAACGAAATTTTTTTTAAAAACGGCATACCTAATATGCAAATTGGCAATTTAGTTGTTAAAAATTCTACATCATAAGTTCTCTTTAAACCAAAATCAATTGTAACAATTTCGCGTGAGTATATGTCAATTACGGTATCATTGGCTGCTTTAATTTGACCAATAATCGATATATTATTTCTCCTTCCATAGGGAGTAAATTGATCTCACTACCACTATCTAAAATACAAGACTTCTTTTTGATATTTAATCAAACAATTGTATAAGTTTATAATTTCTACATTATAATACAGACAAATTATCTTAGTGACCTGATTTTCTCCAGGTCGGAGCGATTCCGTACAATTATTATAATTTTGTGAGCCGCTATATAGACCAGCGTGGGTTTTCGTATGGTCACATTCGATACTCTGTCACTAGTCGGAATACTCCAGAGCTCATTGTAAGATAGGATGACCCTTCTGTACATGCAATGAGCACCTTGCTCGTTACTCTTAAAATTACTCAAAGCTAAAGTATTATTTTATTATTATTATTTTTTAATTATTATTATATATTATTATTATTATATTATTATTATTATTAATATATTTTATTATTATTAATTTATTATTATTATTATTTATTATTATTATTATTTAGTAATTATTATATATTATTATTATTATTATTAATTATTATTATTATACCCATTAGAATACCAAACATACCTATTATTAATTCAGATTGAATATTATTATTAAACCTACTATTAGACGCATGCAAATTATTTACTATAGCAGAATCCCCATAATTAAAAATACGACCATTTTCATTTAAAATATTCACCTCCCCCTCTAACTCCTGTTCGAGGGGGGATCTGAAGCGTTTCCCTGCCTTCTTTGGGGATGTGACTCATGGACTTGCTGACTTTCTCCATTTGGCGGGAATACCAAAGAATACATAGGACAAAATTCCGAATGACATGTGTAACTTCTATGGAGAAATCTGGAGTGTGGTTTACATAACTCGCCGAGTAACTCAGCATTTACAGTGTTGCCTTGTTTACGTTCTCTAGGAGCATTCCTTCTATTTTGAAATGACGGTTGTTCTTCTGTACGAGTCGGTTTGGCAAACGGCCTCACTCAGCTTCCTGCAACTTGGTGAAGAGACTGAGATAGCCCTTTCATCTCCCGAAAGAACTCTTTGTTTACTTTAGCCTCTTTCTGAAACTTGAGGACGTGTGTGTTGTTTGTATTTTGACTCTCGTCATTGTGATCCTCCTCCGTGTGTTGGGAACTGTTTCTCTCTTGAAAAGATGATTCAGCGGGCCCCCAATAGTTCTCTCCCGTTCTTCGTGGGGTTTCGTAGTTCATTCCTATAGAAAGGTTCTTATATAAGTCTCTGCTACTTTTTAATTTTTCTAAGACTGCTAATCGTCTGCCAGTAGTCCATAAACTTCCTTGTACAGATGGAAAGCCCCCCTCCCCCCCCCCGTTATAAATCAATTCATGAAACAAAAGCACACTGTTTTCTGGCAACAAGATCAAATCCTAATTCTTCCATAGACATTCACGACTCTTTGCCCAACTAAACTGAAGGGAGTTCTTTCTTTTCTTCCTTTTTGAAAAATCTCACTTGATTTGACTTCTCAAATTTGGGGCGTAAGCTTCCTCGATCGAGGCAATTAACTTTTGAAAAGCAATCTCCCCCAATGGAAATTTGATGGTCGCTACGATATCATGGGAGGATAAAGCCAATATTCTTAGGCGTTCCTTTGATCGTCCACTTCCAATTAATTTGAAACGGTATCGTAGTGGTGTAACCATCTCATCATATATTTACGCAATGCTACTTTGAAAGGCGCGCATCGGCAGACTGGTCTTTGAGTCCCCCCAACGAGGGGGAGACTGTGGGGGTAACAGATCTTGCTCGTAGCGGGGTACGCAGGTCCTGACTTCCTTCCCCAATCGGAGTTCGAATTTTCTTCTCTCCGAATTGGAGATTTGGGGGAAGA
>JABUQX010073614.1:0-27500 GCA_015478945.1 Trachelipus rathkii
CAAATCTCCAATTATAAAACAACAGGGGAATGGAAAGCAATATTGCTGGACGCTAGTAACCCTTAGATTACGATGGTGTTCCTACGGGCAGACTAGTCTTCCATAAACAGTAAGTTTATTATCATCCCAACCTTCCAAAATAAAAACATTTTAATATATATATATATATATATATATATATATATATATATATATGAGTATATATATATATATATATATATATATATATATATATATATATATATATATTAGATACCCAAACCAGAAAAGATAAATGATAAATGATACCTGATACTTCATTTTTTAGGTGCCGATACCCATACCGATACCGATACTTTAATTAATATAATAAATACACAGTAATAAGATAGAAAGTTTGTGTACTGCTAGGCAACTCCCAGATTGCATTCCTGTAATAACTCAATACTTAGTCATTTGTTTCATATTTCATTGAAATAATCATATTGAAAAATTATTTTAGTTATAAATTAAATATATTTTTAAGGTATTCAATGCAAATATAATATTACTAACTTTTATGTTTGTTTTATTCTAAAAAATATTCTATTTCCATTTTCCAGAAAGTATTAACAAAGTTTAGCTACTAGCTTTTATGTTTTAACATGATTACAATTTACAAGAAGATTCTTTAACGGTTTACCTTAATAAGAATACAATACGAAAAAGAGACCTCAATTAATAGCTTAAAAGACAAAATAAAAAACATATAATTATAAAGACATAATAATAATAATATACTCCTTAAGATAAAAGATAGATATCATTCAATACTCAAATTCAAAAATTCTCAAATTGTGATGCAAAAACATTAAGCTTTCACTAGCATCTGGCGAGAGCCTGTTCCTCTTGGGGTGCTTATGACTCACCTCACACTGAAAATACGCTGCACTGACTGATGAGGGAGGGGCTGATAAATATTTTTGCTTGCAAGCACTGATAATAACGGAAACCTTGGCCTATTTTCATGCCACCACATGAAAGGATTCTTTTCTGTAGACAGCATCTCCATGTTTTAGTAGAACCTCATCTCCGCTTTCACAGATTGCAAATTTGAATTATCTTTGCTCCTTGATGACTGTCTCTTCCGTTTTTTCGAAGAGGTTCCTTGGTGTGATTCCTTTGAAGGTGAATGAGATTTCAATGCAATTTCGGCCATAAATTTATCAAAGTCTAACATATTAGGGCGTGCCAATTTGGAGGCAAAAATAAAAATTCGTGTTTTTTTGTGAATGAGGGGGTCCAAAAATGTGCCTTTTGATGTGTAAAATCCTAATTTAAAAGGATTTTCCTTATTCATAAACACTTACCCTGGTAAATTTGCGCTTGATTATAATGTATATTAAAATTTCAGAAAAAAAGGGGATAACTTAATATAAACTCCAAGAAAATTTGCTCAAAAAGTGGTTTAATGAACTCAAACAATTTTATTTATATTTTGTCTCTATTATCAAACACTGAAAAAAGTTTCAACCAACAATATTCATCAAATCTTGCTTCGATTCATTCCTAGACATCATTCTTATGCTTCCTTCCTGGCCTCTAATGAATCATTCTCGTTTCTCATGAATATACACTTTGCCAGAAGCCTCTGTTACTTGTTTCACACACCTCTCTATGGACTGTCCATGACATGGCCACTTTGGAACTTGCATTATTTCTGATATTTTGAGTTTACAAGTAAATGGAGGTTCATATACATTTTCTGACCAGTCTATCAGTCCCAAAAGGGAAGTTGCATTTGGATTTACTGCAGGTGCTTTCCTAGGCCGAACAGATAGGTCTCCTGGTGCATCATCATATTCATTCCTTAATTCAATTATCTTCTGAACCCCTGCTTTCCTTTCTTCTTGGTCTTCCGAGCATAAAAGTGTCTGAAGCAACATTTCACTAAATACGAACCACGATGAACGTTGGATTGTTGGCAAAACAATATCTGCTACTTCTGAGATTTTAGGAGCTTCAATTGATAAAGAATGTGGCGAGGTCCTTCCACCCAAGAGAATCCCGATTTGATTGTAAACCACCAGGGAGATAGTAAACGCCAACAATGTATCTCCACAAGCAGTTGTAATCGCCTTCAACTTTGTTGTATTTAAGGCCAGTGTTTGATATTCAAGAGGCGTATAAACTTATTTGCAGTTGTTAACCACCGAGAGTGGCTTTCAGGACCAACTTCTAATAATGCCAGATCATACAATCTGTCCCATGGCCTGAGTTATCCTCTAACCATAAGCCTGATCTGTAGAGAGATCTTTGACAACAGTGTCATTCAATGGAACCAAAGGCTCTGGAAAGGATATTCTGGTAAATGAGGGATTGATTTCTATTTCTGTTGCAGTCTCAAGCATATTGCCAATCTTACCACTCCACTTGTTGTTAGACAAAGTTTTTCCATCCAACTCTGTGATCAAGTGCCACAAAGGTAGCTCATTAGTATGAAGAGCACAAACCAACCAGATGAGTTTACGATTCAGCCTTGCCTCAACCCAATGTATGATTCCTCCTTCCCAACCAGTGTTAACATTCGTTGAGTCAACACCAATAGCCTGCAAACTTTTATCAATGTTGTTTTTCTTTAAGAAATCCACAAGATGGTTAGCAATAACTTCAGCAGGCTTCCTTTTCGTTAAGTCTTTCTCTGGAGTAAAATGGCAAATATACCTTCTACTTGGCTCACTGGAAACAGTGTAATGCTCTTCTCTCACAATACTTGGAAACTGAGGACTTGAGTTATATGCTTGTAACAGAACTTTAGTGGAATCTTTGCGTCCATCAAAGAAGATACATTCAATATTGCCTATCCGGCATCGAGCATGAAATTCGTCATCAAGTGATTTCATGACTTTTTGTTGTCCCCTTTTTACTTTATTGTGATCAACCTCAAGTCTCCTGCCTCCTTCAGTAATTAATCCAGCATCCAAAAATGCAGCTGTTGTAATGGCAGCTGTAGCACGTAGACCGACACCATACCTAATACTTTGTAATGCAACATTGCGCAATGGTAATGTATTATACTAACTTGTACTTGAAGTATAAGGTACATCAAAATCATCACATGGAATTTGCAAAGGATCTTCAGATTCTTCATCTGTAACATCAGTTGGCTCTTCATCTTCGTCGGAGAAAAGAACTTCATTTGGCTGTAATGTTAACTCTTCCTTCCTTTTCTGCTTATATATACAGAAATTCTTCTTAATTCATCTTCTTGCCTCTTCTGCTTTTTAATTTGTCTTCTGTGCTCAGGTAGATCTGGTAATCCAATTTGATGCTGTCCAACAGATTCAACCTTCTCCTTGAATATTAATAAACACTAATTCTTTGACAGGGATCTTCATATCCTTAGAACAAGAGCAGGAGATGTTCACTTCATGTTTACAGTCAGCACCACCTGGACATGGACCCTCAAATTCTGAACATAGCTTAATCTCACACTTGCAATTGAGGATGTCAAAGAGCTTGTTTAATGTTGCTATGAAAGCCTCTTTCAATTCCAGTTTTTCTTTGCCAAGTGATATGTTTTTGGCCTTTTCCCAGTTTTCTTCTATCTTCTTCAGACTGTGACTCGAATTTAAACTTAGCAGCAGACAAAACAACTGTTTGCTAGCTCCCACTTTTCAAGCTACTTTTGGTTAAATATCCTTTGCAAGAGTGGCTGCTGGGTAATTCCTGACATTCTTCTCCACTCTGCCTCTCTTAGCAGAAACCCATATCTTAGAACATCACAGAGTTAGGAGTTCAGAAGGCAGCATTTCTCGACCAGTTCCAATGAAGATACTTATGTGAGTGGTAGTTACCAGTCTTGTCTTCCTTTTACTAGCCATGGTTCCTGAATTCTTTGATTTTGCAAGTGGGAAGAAAAAACTATTCGAGCCTGGAAAAAGAAAACAAGAAATGTCACTATTTGTATGAAATAAAATAAATAAAAGACACTCAGCTGCAAATGAGTATTACTAGTTTAAAAACTTTTACGAGTGGCATTAAATTTTTTTTACAGATGTTATAGTATAATATAAGTATATTTTTAACCTTAGAGCAGGAATACAGAGAGAAATAATGATAAAAAGGGACTTCTTTAGAGAAGACAGTTTGCTGCGAACTTTACATGAAATGTGAAAACATCACAAATTTGAAGTAGCTATTTACCAAGCAACCCAATGTAGTTCTTGCAAATATAATTGTGAACCGCGACTGAAGTCACAAACGGTTGCCATCAGTACGCCAAGAAGCGTGCCGAAAATTTGCTGAAAGCCACCATCGCTAATATCAGTGGTGTTGCCAGGGGTTGCTGATAAGGCGGCTTCCATTTCAGTGAATCTTTTTTTTTGGAGCAAGCTCCTCGGCTATGTTATTTAAATGCACTCTAGAAGTGGTTCACCGTCGGAGATGCTATCCTGTGGGGTTTCAGCTAGCTTAATGAATACCCCTTATCGTGAACCTTATATATCGAAACTAGATTTTATTATTGAATCTAAAAGTTTCTAATAACCAAAAAGTAAGAAGTATCGGGCCATATTAACCGATACCGATATCGATACCGATACTCAATCAAAAATGGCCGATAATACCGATACCGATACTATCGGTACATCTCCTAATATATATTATATATATATATATATATATATATATATATATATATATATATATATATATATATATATATATATATATATATATATATGTAACGGAGTGTAAAAAGTTAATTTTACACACCGTACTTTTGGGAATTTCAAATCAATCTTTTTAGAATATCAAAATTAAGGGAATTATCCTATCTAAGTTTATAATTGTTGAAACACTCAATTTACCTGAGAGGGTTGAAGCCTTGGTGACCGTGACAGCACTAAACGAGAGAATACGGAGGCAGGCTGTAGTTTCACCGGCTCCAACAGCTTTTCTTCTAACAAGTCCAAGGAAAACAAGTCTCTGGACTCTGCTTAGCTGTCATGTTGCGCTTTCAGAGATTGAGATGTAACAAATAGTTATATAAATATTAATGATGACCTTTAACTATTAGTAAAGGAAAATTTTATAAAAGAGAACAAGCCCTTTTTATTCTGATGAGTCAATCTTTTGTAATTGAAACCGAACGGAGAATGGAAAATAATGTCAATATTCAAGACAATGAAAGTATGGTATTAAATAAATGAGGGAACTAAGTTTTGTTTCCATACTTGAGAAATATAAATTAATAAGTGAATGAATGGTAATATAGCGAGCAGTTTTCAGTCTCAGCTATATTATAAATAGGAACTAATAAATTATTTAAGATTTAAGGTTACTATGTGGAAAGTATGATCTTCACAAGATTAATGTTCAAACCGAAGTTTGAAAAGAAGTTCGAAACTGAAGGCTGAAAACTGAAGTCCAAAAACTGAGACCAGACCGAAGTCTGAAATTGAAGTTCAAAAACTCAGACCAATAGTCTGAAACTGAAGATTGAAACCGAAGCTTAAAACTGATGTTTGACCAAACATTAAAACCTAGAAGATAATAACTGGAATTAATTTAATTTATGTTATGAAGATTTAATGAATTTTAAAGTTATGATTAATCATTTTTATTAAGGTAAGAAGTACGGCAATTGTTATTTATTTTAACATTTTCATTAACATACTTAACCCTGCGAGGAAAGGGGTTTATGTTAATATTTCGTCGATGACGGAGACAGCGTTTTGATAAGATAGAGAATTGAATGAACTGTAACGTTTATGAAAGGGATACGGTAATTTTATAATTCCATTTTAAAGTTAACTATCATAATTATGTTTACATATGCTCATGCCCATAATAATTAGAATTAATATTTTTTAAGAAAGTTAGGACTAACCTTTGAAAGTATCCAATGGTATTGTGGTCTTGTACGCAATTTGCGCAATCGAAAATACTAAAATATGACTTATCAAAGATTTAATTTTAAGAAAACAAATTAAACACAATGGTTTCTCAATACTGAAAAACATTTAAATGAAGTGGTTAATTTGTTAAAGGACAAGGTTGGCACATGCATAATAAAGAGATAAATAATTCAACTGATCCGACCCACAAAACTTTTTAGACAGTAATTTGTCTACTCTATTGAAATTGAAATTATGGATCAGTTGTAAAATTGAATCTTTGGTATCTTATTACCAGGAGTGAATGCAGGCACCCCTACATTCCTCCCGGCCAAGATTAAGCTCCCCCCATTTTAAGGTGTAAGTTATTACTCCAACAAAAAATAGGGAAGACTAAAAGAACGAGTGGTATGAATTTGTATAAGTAACCGCAAAAATTAAACAACTTTCTTTTTAAATCAATGAAAATAAACTCTCTTTTTATGATTTGTACAAATTACAAAATAAACTATCTAAGAACAAAATAAACTGAAGCATCATTAATACATATCCGGGTTATCAAAATAAGAAAGACTATTGAAAGTAGCTTCCTCATCCCTAATGACCCTAAACCATTGCTGAATTAAGAGCTCTCTTTGCTGAGCACTTTGGGAACCCCATCTGAGATTTCTCATGGCCCAACGAACACTAGTACGCTGGGTGGATATTGCCATAAGATCTACGCGAGGATCATACATAGGGGATGCAACGCTACTTCCCACATAACTCTGTGAAGCAGAAGTGGACGGTGTTTGATTTGAGTAATACCCCCCAGAAGCATGACTAGGAACTGAATATGGCTGCGTTCGAGATATTTGAGATGCATGGCCAAGGCTGAAATGTTCATCAGACCTTGGGCGATACAGTCTTCTCGAAGCGTTACCGGAATTATAAGATGTGCCTGGAGTTTGAACAAAGGCCGAACTTTCAGTATTGCGAGCATCAGAGGGAGGAAGAATGAACCGTTGAAGGATTCGCTCCTTTTGCTCTTCGCGACTGCGAGGTGATAAAGGCCTAGGAATAGGTTCTCTTCCAGGATTATGTCTAATTCGTGAAATTCTAAGGTGAATTTTTCTACAATTTAATTCTTTGCAATATAAGCTCATGAATGACTCAAGAAAGATTTTATTTGGATGTTGCCCATCCGGGATTAGAGTAGAACCCATAGTCAATGATATTTTCTCTAAATATTTTGAATGTGGCATCATATCATCACTAAGAATAGGGCTCAAATTTTGATAATAGTGGTCCAGCACATCATTACCAATAAGCAACTTCTTATTGGTCCAGCTGTACTTTGAGTGTTTCAAAGACATGAATTTTTCATGAGCAGCTATTGCGTGATCTCGCATGGCCTCAGGCAATAAATTAGGGTAGTTCTGAAGAGAATCATGATTAGAAGGGCCCCATTCTTTATTGATACGTTTTAAGTTGAAAGTATAAATGTCATATATGGGAGGAATGACTAGATGGACATTTACTCGTGGATTTATGTCTTTAGCGGCCTGGTAAATGTTTTCCATCAGTGTTGGTATATTATCAACCGTAAAATTGGGCACAGGTTCAAAAACCGATACCTCTCTAGATTCAGTATCTTGAATGGAGGTACGACGCCAGGCCATGGTCGATATAGACCATATGATAATATTTCTGGTATCTGGGGTCATTTTCTGTTGTACCCCGGTAATACAAGCAGAGATATGTCTTCCGGGTGTAAAATCAACATCTACATCCACATTATATTCTGTTTTGAGATAGCGCTTTTCATTTCGGAAAAGAACAGCAGCCGAAGCGCCGACTATCAATAATTTTGACATGTTGACTTTAACTGTAGGGTGATATAAATAAAGAAGATTAGTACATGGTAATGATGATTTATCAAAATAAAAGAATAAATAATAATACACTATAAAAATGGTTACATATAATGATAAAAATGAGATAAGTAAATAATTAAATAACCTCATTTTTTGAGGTAAATTACATAGGCTATGATATTTTTGTTGGCTGTTATCATGCTGTGATTTTATGGCTGGAGTTTGAATTAGCTTTGGTGACAGTCTGGATAGGCCCATTTGTGGCTATCCTATTCCTAATTCTATAAATTATTATATTTATATAAAGCAGTCATTATATAAATTAGAATTTCTAACGTTATAAGAGCATAGTAAACATCGAAGGAAATTTTTAATAAGCTTATTCTTAAGCATTTTATGAGTTTAAAAGGTTAGGATTTTTGCAATAAAATTATTTAAAGTGATTTTGTGAGAAGTGATTTTAAGATTTTTTCAGATAATTTTAATAAAATACTGTTGAGATTATTAAAATTAATAAAGTAATGGAGAAATGACCGAATTTTAACAAAATCAATTTTAATAAAATACGATTGAAATTATTAAAACTTATGAAAATATTATCGCGATTTGACGATACCAAGATAATTTTAATAAAATGCGACTGAAATTGTTACCGAGATTTAACGAGAGTAATTTTAATAAAATGCGATTGAAATTATTAAAATCAATGAAATCGCGTACGAAGTTGATCGATCGCGTTACCTAAAATTGAGAAAATTAAGTTAATAATTTTATAATAAGCTGAATCGTCTTCGTTGGATGGTATAATATATAGATATAATATGTTCTATAGTATTAATTCTTTATACCTATATATCGAGTAATTATTCATTTATTATTTTTATTTATAATTTTCTAACTCTGTCTAGTGAATTTATATTAAACCAAATATTATATAAGTACAAGATATTATCTTATGAATTTTAGGAGAATTATAGTAATATTAAATCTTTAAGAAGTAATTATTATAATAATATTATAATAATTAATAGCCTTAATAATATAAGTTATATAAAAGTTAAAATCATAAGTGTTTAAGTGCGTATTTATGGGGGGGGGGGCGTATTTGACTAGGGGGGCCAACTGGCCCCCCCCTCCAATTCTAGAATTTTTAACCATTAAAAAATTTTTTAAGTATCATATCCAAACATTTTTTATATAAATTTTAACATCATTTAAATCATTTTAAATATAATGAATTCCGTCGCTTCAGAGTAATCAAATCTCGTAAGTCCATATTAGTTTTATGGTAGAACACTAAATCTTGAAAACCAATCAGTAGAAAGATGCCCAACCTTAGAATTTCAAGCTGATTTTGAAGAATTGTATATAAGCGTCTATCTTGTGTATCAGAACAGGGTATGAAAAATTGGCTGTATGTTCTCTACAGAAGAACCAACATTTTCTAGAAACCTTCCGACAGTTTCACAAGAGGATATTAACAGGCACACGAAACAATAAATTCGTCTGACCTGTGCGCAGTTTTCCTATAATTATTTTTTTTTACCCACCCTATTTATTTGGATATTTAAAAAATCCAGTCATTAGGTAGATTCAGAGAGTTTTTAAATTTTCCTTGGCAAAATTTTATAAGGCACGTATATAATGTTGGCCATATATATTGAAGAAGATAGAAAGATTGTGCCTATATTTTTTTACGAGGGAAGATCTCGATAAGCCCTAAATGAAGATTTAGTAAAAGAGAATGGGAATTTATGGAAGTTGTGAAAATGGCAACTCTAAACAGCACTGTGTCGCTCCAAAACCGACCGCAATAGATTGGATCTATGTTATTCTTGTTCCAATCACAATTTCCAAATTATTATCGCATACTTGTTGGAAAAAAGATACTGGCGAATTTTATTTTCCGAGTATTAATGCTTCAGAAGAAGAGGATCTATTTCCAACATTAAAGACTCTGAAAACATCAACTTGAGAATACATTTGAGTTGATAGTAAATAGACTTTTTGGACCTGCCCACAAGAACTTCTAGATACTATTCAGAATATTTGAGAAGATAAAAAAATGAAGATTGTTGATCTCGACTTTGCTCATCTTTAATGGTCAGTGACGATTAAAGTTGTAAACAAAATATATAGGTGTAAGATGATTTTAGTAATTCATTTAAAATGTTCCGAAAATTCTTTTATTACCCATTATTTTTTAGGAAATATTAATATCAACTGTTCCTCCCTTTATTTAGCCACCTATATATATATTATATATATAAGATATATATATATTAAATATATAATAATATTATATATATTTTATTATATAATTATATTAATTATATAATATATATATATTATATTATATTGATAAGTATTATACGTAAAGAAACGATTTCTTTGTTTGAGGCCACCCACCCCAAAAGAAAAAAATTTCTAGGATACGTCCACTGTAAAATATAATATATTATTATATTTATATATAGTATATATACATTGAATAAATGCTATATGTAACAATATATGTATAAATTCTTTGTCTGATATTAATAATAATTTATGCTATAATATATATAATATATATGATGAATATATATATATAATATATTAGATATATATATTAATGTATTAAATATATTAAATGCAATTTAATATTAAGTATATTGAGTAACATTATAATATTTCGTTATTACATAGTGATGCAATAGATAAATAATGTTTATCTTTATTAAACTTTTTCTTTTCAATATGATGTATATAATGAATCATTATATATATATATTATACTATTATATAAAGCAATTATTTAAGATACATGACGAGAAGGAAGTATACGATAATATGATATCTATTATAAATTTAATTTATAAAAAAAGTACTAGTATACCTACTATATATACCTTAAAATGTTTATATTAGCATGAGGAAGAAAAACGGCTTTAGTGCTTTAACTATTGAGATGATAAATATATAAACATCAGTTGAAAGTATTGGCTTTAAGCATTGGAGAGAATAAAATTATATTATCTTGTGGTAATATGATATTATATAAATTATATGATATAACATCAGATATACATTAATATATTAGTTATTATTATATATATAATATATATATATATTATATAATATTATATATTATATTATATAATTATTATATTATATATTAATATATATTATATATAATATAATATATATATATAATTAATAATATATATATATATATTTATAATCATGTTTATATGATAAAATTCGCCTTAATTTATATTGAAACCTATTTTTTTTTCTATAAACCTAGGTTTTTAATTATTAGTTTAAGCTTTAAAAATAACATACTTCAGTTTTATTATTTGGAATTCAAGAAAAATGTTTGTGCAAGTTATTAATAGTGAAATTATAAGAACTTTATCGCAGTTTGAAAATGTATAACTTATATGTTGTATTTGGGTTCAATTGACGTAAACGTCTCACTAGTCTCTCATTCAATTTTGAGGTATTTCAATTTTAAATTATTATTATCAACCTTATGAATTGTAAAGTTATAAGTGAATAAAGGGATTTAGATTGATTGATTTCATCAATGGTATTATTAATATTACCTTTATTATAACAATTATTATTAGTAAAAGTATTTTAATTTACAGTATATTATAGGTACACCTTTTCATATCCTACATCAGCATTCCTAGATAAACGACTCGTGAGATAGCGAACATGATGTTTATGTATAGTAATGCGAATGCTAACGGAAGTGGGCGAAGAGCTGCCCGTCTGTGTTATCAACGTTTCCCAACTAGACGTCGTCCTAACTATAAACTATTAGTGTTTCTTTTCCGGTGACTCTCCGAGACAAGATCCATGATGCCCAGAACCATCGATCGTGGTAGACCGAGAACACGTCGTACACTCGATGTGGAAGAGCGAATATTGAATCAAGTCGGTGAAAACCAACGTCTTAGTACAAGGAAACTGGCTGCACAGAACCATATGAACAATAAAACAGTTTGGAGATTATTCTGCGAATAACAATTGTACCCATACCATTTCCAGAGGGTTCAGGGGTTTTTCACCCCCGACTATGATCCTCGGGTCGCCTTCTGTTGCTGGTTTCTCGAACAGGCAGTAGATCCTACATTTGTCATTAAGATCCTGTTTACGGATGAAGTGACATTCGGACGGAACGGTATTACGAATTACCGCAACGACCATCTGTGGGCGAATGAGAATCAGCAGGAACGTATAATGACCAGGCAGCAACACCGGTTTGGGTTAAAAGTCTGGCCGGGTGTTATCGTGGACTATCTTATTGGTCCATTTCCCCTCCTTCACCGTCTAACTGGTGCCCATTAGAGGAACTTCCTTGAAACAATCCTGGCAGATGCTCTAGATGATCTTCCATTGCTGTTGCAGTAGGCATGTGGTTCATGCACGATGAGGCACCAGCTCATTACTCACGAAATGTACGCATCCTTCTCGACAAACAATACCCAGATAGAAGGATCGGTAAGGGTCGACCCGTTCTGTGGCCACCACTGTCACAAGACCTTAATCCCATAGACTTCTTCATTTGGGTTCATAGGAAATCTCTTGTTTATGCTACTGATATACCGGATGTGGATACATTACACCAAGGCATTACTGATGTCTGTGTTTACATTCGCAGTCAAATCAGCTTCTTCGGCAGAGTCCGGCAGTCAATGCACCAGCGTCTTCGGGCATTCATTGACCCGAATTGCAAACACTTTGAAAATGTTTTGTAATACATTCTGTAGCAGTACTTACCGTCAGATCACACATATCGATGTATCTGGTATCGCTATTAATTAATCAAATATTGCCACAATCTCCTATATTTCGAAACCTGACACTAGATATCTTTGAAATGGGACATTTTTGGAAATATGCTTATTTAATATTTTATAAATATTTTTCTGTGTTCTATCGACTGTCAAAGTTTCTCCGCAAATTAATCGAATACCCTGTGTATATTGTAAAATTTTTAAAACTTTGATAAGACAATCTTCAGTTGGGAGAATGAGAATAAACTTTTATTTAGCAATGACTATATTATAATACTTTATTATACATAATTCTGTAGCGTGGTTAACTTTAAAGTGACAATAAATTCCTGGAGTAGCGTGATACGTGACATGATAGGTCCAATACACAAGTCTATCTTAGGGAATATACATACCTGGGAAAAAATAAATACGGAATGGTGACTATATACACTTCTAAGGGTACGGGACAGGGATATGCTAACTAGAGGGGACTTATCCAACGGTACTACCGAAGATTGATAAGCTCGAACCTCGGCCACTTTCGAAATCTCTAGATAAGCTCGAAGTGAGATTGGGAATGGTACTACCGTCCAGTAAAACAATACCTCGACCACCTCCGTAGTATTGCCACAGAATTGGCCACTTCCGAATTTGACTGGGGGGAAAGGTTGATGGTCTTGGAAGACGGTTCAAACGTCTTAAAAGGGACCTATCCAACATCCACTTCCGTAAAAAGCTCAACTCAGGGGAAATAAACGTGGAAACTCCAATTGAAGTTTGGGGACGTACTATCGCCATAAATGATACTTAGGTCCACTTCTGAAAGTATTGCTCCCGAATCGTTCACTTCCGAATTTGAACAGGAGACACACGAGCTCAAGGCCTTGGTCGCTGTAAACTGTAGGGAAACCCAAGGTTTGCGAAGGGTATACCGAAAGAAACAGTGTTCGACCGCTACTGTCGAAACAACAATCCATAACCAAGTATCCTAGCAGTTTGCTAATGCAGGTTTTTGGCTGAGAAACATAATTGCCTCTCTTTCAATAGGTCAGACTACAGTTGCCACCCCGATAAAGAGGTTAGAGATCTACTGCAGTCGCTTTCTGAAATCTCTGGAATTTGCGTGCTCGAAGTATTCCTGAAGTCGATTTAATTTTAAGTTCTATCGAGTAAAGAAATGTCTAAATATAATCTTTTAATATAATCAAGAAAGAGTCTGGCTTAGTATGATTAACACGAAATATATTCTTACTATCAGAAAATAAAGAGGGTAACTAAATTATGTAATCAAACAACTAATTTAACGTTACGGCAATTTAAAAATTACAAATAGCGTGTCGTACATATAAAACAATATTTACATTAATATTTATTTATTAAAAGGAAATATAATAATAAATAAATAATTTAATAAACTCAAAAATAAATAAAATAAATTTTAAATGATGCTGTTGAAATCTTCGAAATTAGAAAGAAAAACCCGACGGTCAATGTAACGGCAGGTGTTCTGAATCCTTTAAAACACAGAATAATGCCAGTTATAAAATTATATATTAAATTATATGTCTAATTTAAATTTAGAACTCTTACAAGTACGATTTTTAAGTCAAAAGTATTTATATTAATAGTATTATTATTAATTAATGCAAATAATGCTCTAAAGTCATTTAGATATCAAATATCATAGGAAAAATAAATTAATGAACGAACGGAAATACTATCGTATTTGGAGAAATATAACAGCATGATCATAATTGTAATCATTTGTCGGTAGGAAATTAAAAAAAATTGTAAAGTAGTTTGAAAGCTTGTTGAAATCAAAAATCGCTTAACATATTTTAAATAAAAGTCATCAAAATTTACTTCAAATTATAACTACTTTAATTGCTAATTTTAAGTCTTTCTCAGTAAATAAAATGGATTGGTAAATGATTTCTTAAATGTACGTAATTTAATTTCTAAGCATTATCAATAAGCATTTGGTCTTAATAACATATGCTTTCTTTGTTAAACAAACTAACCACACTAAGAAGTATTATGTAATTCACTAATTAACACATAGAGAAATCTTTACGGAAAACTTCTAAAAGCTTCATTTTATATGTAATCATTCATTTGCTTTTCTTAACGAAGTTTGAAATAAAAATAAAACGTTTTTTACATAATATATATTTATAATATATATATATAATATATATATATTATATATATATATATAAATATTATATATAACGTATAATATATATATATATATTAAATATATATATATATATATATAATATATTTATGATAAATATATAATATATATATATTAAAATATTACTATCTTTTATATAAATATATATTTAATATATATATATAGATAAATTATAAATATTTTTAATATATAAAATATAATATATATTATATAATTATATTATATAATATATATATATTATAATAATATCTATATATATATATATTATATATATATATTATATAATATATATATTATTATATATAATAATATATATATATATAATATATATATATATATATATATATTAATATGGTTTTGAATTTGATGGCATGCGTTTTTCAGAGTCGTAAAATTTTAGGTTAAGTATTTTACAATCTTGTAAATTTTTTCATGATTAGGGTAAAGAAAAGACTTCTATATAATTTCTCTTTGTTTTAGTTCATATTATATTAGAAGTATAAATAAATAAAAATTGAATAAATTTGCAGATATAAAGTTCAAGTGAAGTCCTTTTTTTAAAATTAAATTTCTTTTTAAACAAAAATTTTTGTGTTATATATATTTGATATATAATAATATAAATCTATATATAAATATATAATAATATAATAGTATAATATTTATATATGATTATTATATATATATCTATAATATAATATAATAATATATATATAATTATATACATATATATATATATATATATATAATATAGTAATATATATATATATATATGTATATATATATAAATATTATATAATTATATTTATATTATATATATATATTAAGTATTAATATATATATATAAAATATATATATATTATATATATAGTAAAGAGTATATATATATAATAATAATATATAATATTATTATAATATTATATATATTAATATATATATATATATATATATATATATAATATCAATATATATATATATAATATAATATATATATAAATATATAATATAAATATATTTATATATAATATAATACAGTATTAAAAAATATATTATATATAAATATTATAATTATATATTATATATTTATATATACTAATAATATATATATATATTATATATATATTATAATATATATTATATATATATATCATATATAAGAATAGTATAGTATATATTAATATAGTATATATATATATATATATAATATATATATATATATTAAAGAATATATATATAAATTAAGATATTAATATATATAGTATATATATTATATGTATATATATAATATAGTATATATATATAGTATATATATATACTATATATAATATATATATCACTAATATATATATAAAATATGCTACCTGTCATAGTGTTGGTATTAGTTGGAGACTCAAAGCGTAGCAAATTCTTATAGACTTTTCAATAACACCTTTATTTAAAATAAACTTTAATAAATATAGTTCTTTTCAAAAACATCATATAATTCTTCTTTTTTTTGCATTTAATCATTCTAAATATTCTTCAGCCTTAAATATTGAATTGAACATTACAAGATTTTTTCCGGAAGGGGGACAAGAGAGACGAGTCTCTCCCCGTCGTAACAGAGCCGAGGACCGCCTGACTCCGGCCATGCGTGGAATTACCTAGGTATTCCTTAGTTTAAAAAACGAATAATTTAATTCCCTTTTCACTATGATATTACTTTAACTAAAAGCTAATATTTTTGCATGGTTTAATTCAAGATTGCTAAACACAACTATTTCCACGTTCTGTCACTTTCATTGAATGTCCATTGATAGGATAACTTATTTATTTGTAGTTAAGAATTTAGAAAACTTTTCAAGCTTCACTTCTTTTTGATATTATATTCCCTAAACTCCATTCAAGGTTGTTAACTTAGAGACTATAACAATATTAAATACCTAAATAAAAAATAAGTAAAAGTTTTTATGAATAAAATTCTGTAGCAACTTTATCAGCAAGAACCAATTAATAACTAAAGGAAGGAAGGAAGGAAATAAATGAAGAATGAGAAGCAACTGTGAAAGCAAGTGAAGCTGCCAGAGAAGCAGCAGAAATGGAAGCTCCGAAGGAGAAGAAGGACTAAGGACAACTGTAGAAAGCAAGAAGAAAAGCTGCAGACAAAATGAATGTAAGCGGCAAAAGGAATAGCTGCAAGAGTGAGAGAACAAAGAGAACATGAGTTATAGAACTTAGAACGATGGAACTTCAAGAGGCAATAATACTACACAGCAAGTTGTAAAAACAATATTGTTAAGGCAGGGTACCAAAAGCTTCACCTCCTGTTTCACAGACAACAGGGAGCTAATTGATCTGCTACCTGAACGTTTTGAAAAGATCGCCAGAAATTAACAAGATGGTGGATGAAATTGGGTATCACAACCTTAGCGTCTATTAACAGGGAGGCTTTAAATAGCATATTCTCGCATCCTCAAGAAGAATCAAAGACTTTGATAAACTAAAAAAACGCCCTCCTGCTTTGTTAAGCTTAAAAGAAGATGTTATAGAATAAAATCAAAAGTGCAAGGCATACCCAACGCGAAGCCTTCCAGTTCAATAGATAGATGGAAAAATACGTAATGAAATTGACGAACTGGCAGAGTTAACAAAAGATGTTAATGATATTATCTACTTAATAGTAGCCAACAGTTTTACATTACCGCTTTTAACACAGTTAAAAAATAATGGACTATACCGGCTGGTTGTCCGTGCCAACTCCAAGCAATTGGCGGTAAGGTATCATATTAGTTGAAGTTTAGAGAATTAAATTATTCTTTTAAATACTTATAAATAAATAATGTTAATAATAATGTTTGTTATGCGAATATTTTTTTTTTTTTCGTTTTCTTCTGTCCATATTTTTTCTTTTCATCCATTTTAATTAATTTTTATTTTTCTTTAAGTAATATTTTCAAGTATTTTATTCAATAATTTTTATTATTTTCATTTCTTTTATTAAATATTTTTCTTTTTTTTTATTATGAAAAATAATTTTCAATGTAGTAGTAAATTTAAGACATTTATTTTTAATAAAGTATTTAAAAAATAATTTTATTCTCTAAATTCACTAATTGATATCCGCCAATTTGCTTTCGGCGACGGCTTAAGTCCTATTTTTAATTGTGTAAAAGGCGGTATTTTAGTAGCGGCTACTTTCTGCAACTTTTTCGTTTCAATTTTGCCATAATCTTATATATTTATTATGTAATAATTTCTTCGATTTTAACCATTAATTACCAAAAAAAATAGAATAATAGTATCGTAGCTTTGAAGTTTGGCAAAGAATAGGATAGTTTTCCTAAAATTGTCAACTCGTGCTGGAGCACGAGTAGCATTTCGAGTGCAGGAGTCGCCCTCTGGATATGATATATATCTTATATATATATATATATATATATAGTAATATATTATATTATATATTATAAATTATCATAAATAAAAAATATAAATAGTTTTTATTTATTTATATATATATATTAAGATTAATATATATTATATATATAATATATATATAAATATATATATATATATATATATATATATATATTTATATATATATATATATAAATATATATATATATATAATGATTATATATATATATATATATTACTTATTATATATATATTATATATTTATATGTGTGTGTATATATTTATTTTCATCAGTAGAATAGTTTTCCCTAGATTGTGAAAGTCGGAGTCGGAGTCGTGAGTCGGTAAAATTTTCAAAAGGGTGGACGTCGGAGTCGGGTCGGAAGTCGGTAATTTCAAGGAGCGTCGGATCTGGAGTCGGAGTCGAGTCGGAGTCGGAGTCGGGAGTCGCGAGTCGGAGTCGGAGTCGAGTCGGAAAATTTTTCGAAGTGGAAGTCGGAGTCGGAGTCGCGAGTCGGGTCGGAAAATTTTTCAAAAGTCGACTCCACAACCCTGGCAACTGAAAGAAGCTGGAAAATTGATATGACGTTATCGAAGGTTTAAATTAAGAAGAGGCCAGTCCATAAGTATCCAGGACATGTCACAGAAGTTGGCAATTGCTGCTAGCGTTGAACCGGCTTTTTCTGCTTCTTGCATTTATTAGACAAGACCTGAGAGAGGATATATCAAGGAGGCACCTGGCAAGATGCTATTCTATTTTTAGAAACTAAATTCATTCATTGAGTAGATGAAACTAGATGTAAGTTCCATGTAGTTCGAGTGTAGAGTTTAATATATATATATATATATATATATATATATATATAATATATATATGAATCATATATATATAATAAATATATATATATATATATTTATATATATATTATATATATATATATTAAATATATATATATTATATATATATATATATATATTATATATTTACTATATATATATAATAATATAATATAGTATAGTATATAATATATATATATATATATATATATATATATATATATATATATATAAATATATAGCGAATCAGAACAGACATTGCAGACGATTTGGTGCTGCACCACAATAACGCGACTTCTCACACTGCTCTCTCAATTATGGAATTTCCGGCGAAGAAAAACATTCAAGTACTTTCACATCATACAGCCCAAATGTAGCTCCGTGCGATTTCTAACTCTTCCCTAAGTTGAAAATGAAGTTGTAGGATCATCATTTTGGGACAATGGAAACATTAAAATTACTGTAACACGTGAACTAAACACACTTCAGGAAAATGACTTCCGGTACTGCATGAACAGTGGAAGAAACGTTGGAACCGCTGTGTAACCTCCCAAGGGTCATACTTCAAAGGAGATAACTTGTAATTTCAGATAAGTCCAATACATAATTAAATTCGACATCAGTACACTTTCTTTTCGGACATAGCATATATATATATATATATATATTAGATAAATATATATATATATATATATATATATATATATAGACTTATATATATATATATATATATATATATATATATATATATATATATATATATATATATATAATATAGTTATATTATATATTATTACATATTATTATTATTATTATTATTATATATATATACATATATATATGATATGGTATATATATTATTATTATTATATATACATACATACATATTAAGTTACCATGAATATTATATACATACATATATATATTGTTATTATGATATATATATATATATATTATTAGGCTAATTAATTTACCTTACTGCGCCATCTTGGGATCTTTGTAAATATATATATATATATAATAATATATATATTACATATTATTATTTATTATTATTATTATATATATATATTATATAGTATATATATTTATTATATATATATATTATTATTATTACATATTATTATTATTATTATTACATATTATTATTATTATTATTATATATATATATATATATATATATATATATATACATATATATATATATATATATATATTATATTAGTAATATTATATTATATATATAAAACCGATTTGGGAATTTAATATATTTTCCTGGAAATTTAATTGTTTGAGTTTAACACCTTCAGCCAGCGTAAAAAACTTTTAAAATGTTTGAAGTGTATTTTGGGGCTTTGCTATAAGGGGAAAAATCCCACTAAATTTTTTTGAAAAAATATTGATGAGTCTTGAATTTGAGCTTCAAAAGAGCTGTGTTTGTATAGGTGTGTGTGTGTGTGTGTGTGTGTGTGTGTGAGAGAGAGAGAGAGAGAGAGAGAGAGAGAGAGAGAGAGAGAGAGAGAGAGAGAGAGAGAGAGAGAGAGAGAGAGAGAGAGGTATTGGGTGAAAAATGTCGGAAGAGCGAAATGGCTTCAAAAGAGTTTCACTGGGATAGGCGAAGATGCACACAATACTGCCGTGCCGAAGTCGGAGGAGAATTTTATTTTATTTTAATTTTATTTTTTTTTTTTTTTTTTATTTATTTATTTATTTTTTTTTTTTTGGTTGATGAAATCGGAGTCAGAAACGGTACAGGAGTAAAAGCACAGTCTAATTAGATTGTGGTAAAAGTTTATTTTGCGTGGTGTAAAAAATATTTTTATTACAAAAGAAAATGGCTCAATGACGAAGTTGAAGCAAACCGGGAAAGGAATTAGACTGCAAAGTAAATATCAATGAGTTTTGACCCACTAAGCCTATTTTTTCCTACATATTCCGAGTGAGGCGTAACTTCGCCTAGGAAAATAGAAATAGATTCTTTTGCAATTATTGGATCAAAGTTAAATTTGAATGTAATGGAAAATTGTAAAAGCTATCTTTGACAGATTCAGTACTTATTACTAGGCTAAGTTACACCAATCGTAATATGCATGAGGAAATAGCATTCCCTTTACAGAACAAAAGTTTTGATCCATTTTTTCAATTGTGGAACAAGGAACATTACTCAATTTGTGAAGGCAAACTAATGCAATTAAAGATTTATTTATGCAGTGTTTAAGGGAAGGGGGTCATAAACCTATCCAGGGTTATACTTAACATAAATTTCTCAAGATAAGTCAATTTATAGTGAAGGAGATTAAATTCAGCTTTTTTATTCCTTTTCACATTTGACACCACCACTCATGGGGCAGAGTCCTTTTCAAGGAGGGGGTGTATTCCTTTTTACGTCTGAGTAGCACGAAGCTAAGTCTAAAGAGAGAATAACTCACTTTCTTCCACTCAATCAGTTTCGAACCTGGGTCTCTCGCTTTGTTAGGCGAGTACTTTTCATCTGAGCTACCGGGCGCTCTTTTGGAAATACAGAAGGATAAGGATATTTTCCACAGAGCAAGGGTTACAGGAAAGAATGAGGAGTTACTACATAGAACAAGCTTAGAGTATGCAATCCCTCACTGCATAAATTTTAAATGAAGACATTGTGCCATTTGTACTAGGATAGTAAGGTGAAAGTAGTATAATTCAGACCCTCAGCTCCCTCGACCATCTGCCGCTTTAGTACTATGACTAGTCAACTAACCTGCTCTAGACACTGTACGGTATAGTGATGAGCGGTGCTCGTGAACAACCATCAGGTATGGTGAAGAGCCGAAAAACCCTGGGTAGTGCCTATAGAAAAGAGATAGAAAGTCTGTTTTACCTCGCGAAGGTAAAGATTCAAGAAAAGGCAACTTTATAAGTCCTTCGAATTTGGGCTTGACAATTTGCAATAGATGAGTGAAACTAAAGCCTTCTGAGGGGTGAGATCAGTACTCCATACAGGGTGGATAACACCATAGAGTAATTGCAATAGTGAAAAAAAAAATTCGCAGCCTGTACACGGTTTTTTCAGTTTCTTTGAGGCCGCCCTAGCAACCGTTGTGATGTGAGTTTCCAAGACATTTTTTTGTTTGTGTTTTGTATACTATTAAGGTTAACATCTACTGTAGGAACTAGAGCGATACGAAATGCCTCATTAAAGAGATAGAAAGTAGAAGGTTGTTTTAGAGATGGAGATTTGTAGGAATATTTGGTTTTAAAGAAACTGATATTTCACGGAAGGTTGAGGATCGACCCACCAGGGAAATTGTCTATCCACATCAT
The DNA here is from genome assembly GCA_015478945.1 of Trachelipus rathkii. Lineage (NCBI taxonomy): Eukaryota > Metazoa > Arthropoda > Malacostraca > Isopoda > Trachelipodidae > Trachelipus > Trachelipus rathkii. The sequence continues at coordinate 22,214 of JABUQX010073614.1, forward strand.
CTGAGTATAGAAATCGGAAAAGATTAAGGACGAGAAGCCAAATTCTAAAACGTAAAAGAAGGCGCAGCAGAATTGAAATGAGTCTGAAAGAATGGAAGGGTCGAGTCATCGGCATACGATTGGATAGAAGTTAGATGAGCAGGTGAGAAATTCATTAATGAAAAGTAGGAATAAAGTAGGGATAAGACAGAACCCCCATGAGGGAGCACCACTTTTGAAAGAAAAAGAACAGCCGATATTGAGGATTTGAAAGAAAACTAGACATAAGTAACAAAGAGAAGGAGGAAACCAAAGAAGGGAGCTTGGCCACGAGCTCAGTACATCGGAGTATTACCCGGCTTTCAAATGCCTTGGATATGTCAAAGCGCCAACACGGCAAGTCTTCCGTAACTCCTAGCCCTTTACTGTCCAATTTATAAATTTATTAGATTAGTGATATAAAATGTGTTTAAACATGCTTTTATTACTATTGGCCACCTTTTTAAACAGGTATTTTATGCATTTTATAAAAAAAATTTATTAAATTTTATGAAATACAAAGAGTAGCCAAAAATGTCTACTTGGGCTCCTGTTTGTACCATATCTCTTTGGGAAAATAGAAAGTTATGTGATTGAAAAATAATGTTACTTTTTTACGTTTACTTAGCGCAAATCTATATAGTTTATTTTTATTTTTCTGATCCTAATAATATATACTATATATTAGTCTCACCCTAGTACCGGAATTTTCCCCACCGCACCGGCGACGCGCACGCGCACTCAGGGTAACGCAACATGCCACTCACAGCAACCCGACCTCACATCGAGATTTAGTGTTTTCGCCACCGCACACCGTCACTCGCAGCCGCATCGTGTTTCAATTGTGCGCACAGCGTCTTCGCCGAGTCACACTTCGCAGGCGCACACCGTCAACCGTCACTCGCACCGACACTCCTTGCCACCGCGCACCAATCACTCTCGCACGCGCCACAGCAGCTCTGCACCACTGCCCATCCGCCGCACGAACCGCAAACCGAACCGCACCGCAACAGGCGTAGCTTAACACATCATGCACTAGCGTACCGCACCCAAAGTTAAGTGTTTTCACACTTGCACCCTCCACCAAACTGCACCGACCTCGTCCCTATAGTCTCTATGCGTCACAGGATTCCGAACACCACTCGCAACAACACCCGTACCTCCACCGCACCTAGCGTGAGCAGCGCTATCCACTCGCACAGCACCAAAAGTTAGTTTTTTTCACCGCATAGATCACTGCACCGCATCTCTTGTCTTACAATGCGCACTGCTAGTCCCGTCCACCACACTTCCCACAAGTAACCACAGCCGCAGGACCCGGTACACTGAATTTGTGGTGGCGCCCGCAACCGAATCTCACCAAACTAAGCGCAATACCCACAGCACCTAGTCCGTACCGCAACTTCTTATATTAAGTCTGAGTATATATTATATATATATATACTATATTATATATATATATATATTATATATATATATATATATATATATATATACTATATAATAGTTATATATATATTTATACGTATATTTATATATATATTTAGTATTATATATATATTAAATATATTTATATAAATTAGTAATATTTAATATATTAATTTATATATCTATATTATATAATATACTATAATATATATAATTATATATAATATATTTACTATCATATATGAATATTATTAAAAATGATTAAAAATGATAAAAAAATCAAAAAAAAGACATTGGGTCGCTTTATCTCGATGACAAGCTCGAGAAAATACATGCACTTCACTACAACAATATATCTCTACTCCTACTTTTGCATTAGGTACGCGTCTACTACATCGAGAAGAGAGAAGAGCGAATGAGAAGAATGAGAGGCACGATGATAGAGAGAGAGAGAGCCATGACGAGAGAGAGAGAGAGAGGGATGAGAGAGGAGAGAGAGACGAAGAGAGAGGAGAGAAGAGAAGAGAGACTGAGAGAGAAGAGCAGAGTATGAAGAGCTGAGAAATGAAGAAGAGAGAGAGAGAGGAGAGGAAAATGAAAGGAGAGAGAGAGAGAGGAAGAGAAATTGAAAGGAGAGAGAGAGAGAGAGGAGAAGAAAATGAAGAATAAGAGAGAGAGAGACTAGAGAGAGAGAGAGAGGTACCAATGAGGAGAGAGAGAGAGAAAGACAGGGAGAGAAGAGAGAGATGAGAGAGGAGAGAGTTATAAAAGTTTGAGTTTTGCTTACCAAAATTTACCAAGTAATAATTATTGAATAAGTATAGTTATATAATATAAAAATATATATAATAATTAGTATATATATAAATATAAGCTAGATAGATATATATTATATTCTATAAATTATATATATATATATATATATATATATAATTATATATATAAATATAATATATATATAAGTATTACTAAATCAATATATTATAAAAAAAACAAAAATGATAAACAGAAAAAAAATCCAAATTTTTTCGTTTATTTTATAATTGTTTCAAATAGATGAGTGAAAATATTTGGCTCCACCCTTTTATAGGGGAAGGGAAAATAATTTACAGGGGGTAGGAGGGTGAAAAAAAAAACAATTATAGAATTCAAGTCAGTGGACTCAAGATTTTTGAGAAGGAAGGATGTTCAACGATTTTTTTTCTCTTAGAAAATTATGAAGCGATTTTACACCCTCTCCACTCTCTATCAGGGCCCAAATAACCGATTTTGTCCACTATATGAAAAACTATTTATTTTTTTAAAAAAACTTTCTATTGGACAATGAATATATCTAAACACAAACAAATTAACTTATCTAACAGTAAATAATTTATAAAATATAAATTAGTACCTGATTTTAATTCCATTGTGTCCTAAAATAGGATGGGTAGGGGGCAATTTCAAAAATTGAAAACTCGCGAAAAGCAACTTCAATAAAAAAGCATAAGATGAGAAATTTAATGCTAATTGGCAACTATTCGCTTGAAAAAGTCTACTATTTCATCTATTTGGTAACAAATATTGATTATACTGGCTTATTTTAATATAAAATGCGTTTATCACAGGCAGACGAAAATGGCCACGCGGGCAGTAAAGGGCTAGGGGTGGAAAACCATAAATCAGTTAGATAGAAAAGTATATCGCAAGTTGACCTCGAGCTCCGAAAGCCGTACTGGAGATCGGAAAGAAAGTGAATGAGACTCCAGTGAAAATGATCTAAGAAGCGAGAGTTAAGAAGGGTTTCAAAATCTTAGATAGAATACAAGTGAAAGCAATAGGGCGATAGTTAGCAAGTATCAGTGCGGATTCCTTTTTTCACGAACACGTTGACATTGTGCTGCCTTGGCTCTCAACACTGAGGAACGTATTAGTATGAAGACATAAGAATATATGAATCTGAAACGAGGGGGGGGTCAGCACGAAAGCACACTCCATCAAAAACTCAGGGAGGAATGCCATCCGGGCCACCCGCCTTCCTAACGTTCATAGATTTCAGTGGAGCCACCTATGCCCCACAACGCATTCAATAACTGCTAATACAGCGAATAATGGCACTAAGTGGTACACCTGACGAGTAAGAAGGAAAAGGGGACAAGGGAGGGAAAACTTTGAGTGGAAGGATTCATACTTGAAAAAGGTAGAGTATGAGAAACTCGGAGATCACGGAATGACGTTAGAGGAAAATAGGAGGCGAAGAGTTCCCGTTCAAGTTCTCTGGCAGAATTCAGCAATACAGGAACCAATCAGTATCTAGCTAATAAGAGGAGTGAAAACAAGATTTACAGAATGAGTTTGGGATATCTTGGCAAGGAAGCCAGAAAAATGTTTCAAGAAGGATAAGACTTGAAAGAGTCTAGATGCTACTTCTTTTGAATGAAAAGCCACATTGCAACTCTCTCGTACGCCCACCAGGAGTATTCTGCAAAACGATTTACTAGGCTCTTCCTGAATGAAATATTAGACAACGAGTGATCTAAGAGCGCGAGAATTTGCCTACCCCCTGCCATATAGTCACTTGTCATCACTAGCACTCCTGAAGATGACCGAGAGCAAGCTACGATCAGAACCCAATATCTCATGAGCGAGTGCGAGAAAGCAAGGTAATAACACTCGAAGAAGAAGAATTGAACCTGCTGCCATATCATCCAACCAATTAACAAAACTACCACCCTTTATCGCAGAAGCCGAATCTGGTCACCAAGAAAGCTCTCCAAAGCAGTTCAATTCCAATTGAATAGCTAGCGTAGAGCGACGCACACGGGCCTGCCAATCGGCCTGATCAATTAGTGCTCAGAAAAAAACGCAACTCAAACTTATATAATATAATATATATATATATATAAATATTACTAATATATATATTATATATATAGCTTTATATATATATAATATTATATATATATAATATATATAACGTAATATATTATAAATATTATATATATATATATATAATATATAATATATATATCTTTCTTTCTTTCTTTCTTTTCCTTCTCCCAGTGAAGATTTTCATCCTGTCAGCCACGCAAGCGTCTTTCTCCAACATCCCTCTGCTGCCACTATTCCTCTTCTCTTTAGCACTCTCATTTTGGGAGCTGACATCTTTCCAGAGAGTGCTTCCACCGACTCCGCCCATTTCTCGTTCTTCGTGTCTTCCCCTTAGCCGTCTTCTGCCCTCTGGGTCCATCCATTCTGCTTTTCGGCATTTCTGGTCCTGCTCCATCCTCTATCCAGATGCCTCACCACCATCTCAATCTCCCCCACATCCATCTTCAGTATCATCTCTTCACACCTATACCTTCTCTAATTACTTCATTCCATATTCTGTCTCTCCTACTTCTCCAGACATAGTTTCATTAAACCCTCATCTTCGCCGCTTGTTATTTCTACTTCTAACTCTTCTTCTCGTTGTTGTTCATGTTTCCGCTCCGTACAGCAAGCGTTCGAGAGTCAGTATAGCTGTTAAAAACACTTTCTTAACCTCTTATCCCGATGTTTTTATCTCTACTTCATCATGGGTATATCGGACTTTCATAACTATCTCCATTATTTTCCAATGTCGTCGCGTAATCTCTCCCCACTTCCTTCCTCCTTTCCTTCTAAACAATCTCCGAGATAATTGCAGGTATTTACAGCCTTCCACCTCCTCCCCACTTCACCACCATCTATCCCCTCCTCATTTCCTGTCCGGTTATGTTAAATCTCTGTCTTCTAAGTACGTGCATCTCTAACATCCCCTCCAATCAACTCCTCTGTAACAACTCCACCACCTCTATCGAATCGTCTCCTCTCTCTCGCT
>JABUQX010073614.1:32500-70000 GCA_015478945.1 Trachelipus rathkii
TGACGTCGAATCGACCACTCTCCCACAAATTTCCTGCTTGCTCCCTAATTCCCCTTTCCCGCAGCTCATACTGCGCAGAATCTATTGGATTGGCACGCTTTGTCAATCCCAATCACGCATTTCTCACCACCTTTCCTCGTAGCTGTCGGTATAACCATCTTTGTCAGATAAGAAGGTTCTATTCACCACTAAATGATGTTTTTCATGCAAATCCTTAATTTCTTTTCACGATACTTGTGACAGCAAACAATTTCTCTTCCCTACTGCTTCGCTTCTTCGAAAATTCCCATCCTAAGAATTCCTGATCTGTTTAAACTATCAGCTTATTCATCTCTGATTTCACAAACTTTACACTCGCTGATAACCAGAACTCTATTATTAGCTGACTCAAATCTCTTGATTAACATTTCCGCGCGGCCTCTGTGTTATTTCACCCTTTCTTTCCATCGTATTAATTACTGATCCTATATCCATAATTATGTAACTACTGCATTCGAATCTGTTCTAATTTCCATCTCGTCCATACCTCACTTTAATGCCAAATTCACTATTCTAATAACCGCTTCTAATTCTGTGACATTCATATGACCCTCGTCGTTCTTCTTTCTGATCCAAGGTCCATCTTCAACAATCTTTCCCCCAATTTCCAACGCCGCCCCTGTAGCCAAATTGCTTGCATCACACCATAGTACTCCCTTATTTTCATTCGAAACCCTCCAAAAACCCTTTACTGGGTCTCTTTCCTTTACTTCCTCTTACATTTCCTTAATACCTGAATGACATTATCACCGACTATATCATTCCAACTCTTTCCTTCCACATATCTTTTTAAATAGCTTGTAGCCACCCTTAACCAACCTACAACCGGGTAATATCCGACAAATTTCCCACAAATTGAAAATACTTCTCTTCTTGAAAAATCCCCTTCTTTTACGTTTGGTAATTCGCCACCTCTTCTAAACTCTAATTTCCCTTCTTTATTTTTTATCATTTTTAATCCTAACACTCTGTTAACCACAATACCTTCTATTGGTTTCGTCACCAATCCATAGCTTGATAAATATTTGACTACACCCTCCGCTCTTTCGATGTTTTCATTCACAATTCCATCATAGTTGTAATGGCTGGTTGCTTCTTTTATTCCTTTATCCTGTGCCAAAACCTCTCTCAAAAATTTTCATCATTATTCTTGGAGCGCAATTTATTCCGAAACCAAATCTATTTAAGTAATACATCTCTCCTTTAAACTATCACCAACCTGATATCCATAAAGCCTTTCTCTACAACAAACAGCTGCATGTACGCCGTGTTCAAATCCACAGCCTTAATTTTTGACTTTTTTTTCCTCCAGTCCTAATCTCCTCAGAGTTTCTCATACACATGACTATCTCATCTCCGGAATATGGCATAATCTATATGATCGTTTACCCGGCCTAGATCAGGCCTGCTCTACTTTTCATTAGACTCTTGTTCTTACGAAAATCGTGCGGAATCACATCTCCCTCCTCCTCACTCCTTGAGTTCGCTCTTCCTTAAAATACCTTCTGAAATCCATCTCTCGACTTCAGTATTAAACTTCTCCTTTATATCTCCCTTCATTGTTCCCTCATAAGACTCCACCGAGCTCCTCCAATGCGGACTACTGCCTTCTTTCCATTTCCATCACACTTCCCAATAATCCCCATCAAAATACGCATCAAAATCCTTATCATCTATTTTCATAGTTTTCTTTCCTTTTACCGCCACAACCTAAATATTCTTCCGCTCCTCCTTTTCAATGCCAAATCTTACTCCATCTCTCTTCAATTCAACGCCCCCAAGTTGGAATATAATATCTAATCCTAAGGTAATTTCCACACCATTTATAAGCTCTTCACTGAGCACTACTTCCTTTTTTAATTCTTTCCCCCTTATCGCTACCTTTACTTTTCCCATTTTCACAGTTATTTTTCTTCCATCAAAAGCTGTTACTCGACTTATTTCCTCTATTTCATTGCAACAGTCTTCCATCACCACTAAAAAAGAAATCCCCGAATTCACTAGGGCTTTTCCACTTCTTCCATTTAACCGTATTTTTATAATAATTAATCCTTCGGAATTCACTCTCAATGCTCCGACGAGTCCGCTTCCAAAGCAGCAAGCCCACTATTCTCGTATACCGCCTCCTTACATTCTAGCAAAATAACAGTTTTTGCCACAACTCCAACATTGAAATTTTCCTTTACAATATTTTCTCAAATGAGAAACATTTCATCGGAACTCCTGAAAATTTTTGAAAGATTCTCGTTCCCTTTCGCCTTTAGCTGCAGCAATAAAAGTCTCCTTATCTACTGTTAGCAATGCTTGCGCCTTTGATATTATTTTCCTAAATTCTAAATCTTCTATTTCAGGCATTGCTCGCAACTCTTTTCCAACTGACGTTGGCCTCCCGTAAACAAATGCTCTTCGTAACAACATTTCATCCTTTATTTTCGTTATTGAGGCTACCCTTCTCAGCCCTGCTACGAATACGTTGACCGGCTTTCCTTCCCATTTTTTATTGCAAAACTCACTATACGCCCTAAATGCGTTCATGCCAAAGGCCTCCCTCAAACGAGCCTTGATGCTGTTCGAATTTTTCTGATCTCCTTCATCCATTTGAAGAGAAAACTTGCCAGAGCATTCCCGTTTTCTAAAAATGTGCAAAGCAATGAAACTCGCTAGCTCTCATACCTTCATAATAATGTTAAAACCTCCTCCAATGGACACCTGTTCCTAACCAAGCCTCTATATCTTCACTACCATCATAAGGCTTCACCATTCAGAGAGAGCTTTGTCCCTTTTGATCTATCCATTCTTTTCTTCGTTCTCTGCCCGTATAGCTTGTAGTTAAAACACGCCCGTACAGTTTCAAGTTTAAAAATCAAGACAAAAATCGAACTTCTACATAAATATTGAATATTTATTTAATATTTCACTAAAATTTATAATTATTCTGTGTGTGTCTCAATTTTAGCTATTCATATATTCATATAATACATATATATATATATATATATATATATATTATTATATAATATATTATATATTATTAATATATATAATTAAATATATAATATTATAATTATATATTATAATATATATATAAATATATATATTATTAATATTAAAAATATTTATATATATATATAATATAATATATTATATTATATTTATACTATATATAATATATTTATATAATTATATATATTATATATATATATTTATAATATATAAAACATATATTATGATATATTATAATTATATATAATTAATATATATATATTATATATATATATATAAATATATTTAGTATATTATATTATATAATTATCATATAAATTATATTATATAGTATATATATATATATATATATTATAATATATATTATAAAAATATATATATATATATATTTTCAGAAGCACTGCAATATATATTGTAGATACATAAGTTTTTCTTTATGAGTCATGATAAACTTGTCATAAAATAATTTACTTATCAGAAGTGGGTGGTGAAGTATATGTAGTTTTGCATTATGGATTGAACTGCGGGCTCTGAGATGAGGAAAATATCTTTATGGAGATATTGCCTTCCTTTACCTTTCCCATTTAAATATTTTTTTTAATATCCACCATGCAGCAATAACAGTCATTATAAGTGATTCGTTGTGGCTAACTCACTATATTCTAGGGAAAGACAAAGCGTTGCTTTTCTAATGTTCTCTTAGCCATCTTCTAAAGTTGTTTTATAACTTCCACATTATAAATAGTGCCCATTTGCTTTATCTAGTCACCAATAGGCATACCAAAGTAGAGTCTGTACGCTATCCAATACTTTGTTCCCTTCACAATTTTGGTGGAAATGTGCTAAACTTGAGAACTAACATAATATCCCACACACATAAACAAAATGAATCTGCCAACGTTTTACACTGTCTTTTTGCATTTCATAAATGAAAAATTAAATGATCATATATTATTATAATATAATCTGAAAAAATATATAAAAAGATATTTCAGTCCTATATTCATTGTTAGTATCATACACTAGAAATATATTAAAAAAAATTTTAATAATAGATATAATATTAATATATAATATTAATATATTATAATATACTATATATTATAATATACTATATTATATTCTTTATATATACTGTTATATATATAATTATATTTAATATATATTAATATTATATAATATATAATATATTATTATATATATATAATATTTATATATATATTATATATATATATTAATAAATATATATATTTAATAAATCCTATACAATATATATATATATATTTATATAATATTATAGATATATATCATATATACTATATATATATATATATATTATATATATATATATATATTATTAATATGATATACTATAATTATATACTATATATATATATAAATATATATTATATAAAGTTTCGCTTAAAGCATTGTAAAGTTCCCGTAAACATTAATGACAACTAACTTTCTATTACTCATCGATAATGCTATAATGCCATACAAAATGGGAAGATGCTCAATAAAACATTTATACCATCGTAACATAAAAACGGTCGATATAAATTCGAAAAGTTTAAAAGACATATTTGGAAATCTGAAAATAAGCCTGCATAAAAAACATTTAAATTAAAATCAGAATAAACAATAAAAAATTGCTGCTAAAAGTGGAGAAAATGGACAGTTGTCTGTTCTTGAATTGATATAAGCGACTTTGTTTTGAGTGTGTCTTTAGTTTTGAGGGTGAGAGTTCATATAATAATACGAAGAGGCACTTCTTCTTCCTTTTGATACGTATGTGGAGAATATACTACGAAAAGTAAACGGAAACCAATCACTCAATTGTTTAAAACGACTTATAAAAACAATTTAATTTTAAGTGTTGCGTTGCGGCTGGACCAGGATTATGCCATGGGTCCTCACACATTAACATGCATTATATGTAATATGTTTAAATCCTAAAACCCAGTTGAATGTTCAAAAAGTGTGAAAAAGCGGCATTTGCCCTTTGGAAGTTCGATGTTATATGCTTATGTTGCAGAAGGCAATCACATAGCAGGATTGCCTACTTTTTGTCTTAACAAATGATATTGGTCCTTTCAATTCAGAAATAAAGCAGAAACATTGCCTTACTGACAATTAAACTCACCAGGAGGCCAGTCCCCCATAATGAATGAGGAACCTGAACGATCCTATACCACAGTTTCTTGAAAAAGAGCGTTCCTGACTTCAGATGAAGATCTTGTTTTGACTCTAATGCGAAATCATCTGGGCGTTGAAATGAAGATATGCTATTATATCCCAGAACGAATCAATAGTGTCTTAACACCACACATGATTACGCAACCGGAACTAAATAATTTAGTACTGAGACCTGCTTGTTATTGTCAAAAACGAGCAAGCTGACAATATTAGTTTCACGCGCTGCAGGTAGTGGAATTTTAGATCAAAAGGTTTATAACATATGAGTATATATATAAATAAGTAGAAACGAGGAATTTAGAGAATATTATTTTACAAACCGATTTAACTTTAATATAGTACAGTTCCGTATTGAATTACATGGAGCTTCCAATGCGAATTGATTGGTAGTTTCCCGGGTATCCTCTCAGATCCCGTTAAGTGGCGCTTATTCAGTTAGACCGCTTCAAAAACTAGGCCTAAAAAATCCGTCTTATTAGCATTAACGCAAAGCAAGTTTTCCCTCAATTCTCTTTGCGCATGTGTTGACCCATGAAAAGAAACCTATGAAAGTATGTCCGAAATAGTTGAAGGCTTATTAAATATGTATTGAGCCACCCCATGGCTTATCTGTTGTGACTGAAAGTTTTAGGACTCCTTCTTGGTCTACAGGGAGGATACACCAAACACTGTGTTGTTTTTTGTGATTATGGGACAGCCGGTGATACTAAGCAATCATTTACGTACGAAAAAGCGATGCGATGAGAAAGAGATATCATTACCCTAGCCACATGTACAATGAAGAATAAGCCCCTTCGAAGATCCTAAGGCAAGTTATTTTACCACCATTACATATTGAAACTTGATTGATAAAGAGATTTTGTGAAGTCATGGATAAGTAAGTAGATTAGATTAAATCATTTATGTTGACCTTTTTCGTGGATCTTAAGTAACGGCTAAATCCAAAAAGAGGCGTTTTCGTCGGACCGCAGATTCTGACAACTACAACGTGACCCCGCTTTTGACAAGAAATTAACCATGATGAACTATCTGCATGGAATTCCTTCAAAGACTTTATTACAGGCTTCCTTGGAAACAAACGAGTTGAAAATAGCGATCGTATAGTAGAGAGGTTTCTAGTTAATTACAAGAACTTAGGCTGCAGGATGTAAAAAAAAAACATTTTTTACATTCTCATCTGCATTCATATTCCACCAAATCATCGGGAGGCAGTAAGCTATTGAACAAAGTATGAAAGAATTCCACCAAGTATATTTACATGCAAATGGAAAACTGTTATCAGGGCCAGAGTGTGATGAAAAGCAATGATGAGTAATTACTGCTTGTTCTGAAAAGGAGAGACACTTCAGACCATAAAGAAAAATAGTACTTATTCGAAAGTTCAATGTAGCCACAAGAGTTCAGGAAAAATTAATGGTAAATATATATCATTTTTATGTTGGTAATGCATTATACATACGTGTTTTATTACTCGTGACATCATAACTCTGAAATTGATCTATAAAATTAATCTAATTTTACAGTCAAGGTTATATTAGATAGTAATCTATCCCATGCTTTGTTCACCAAAATTACGCATATTTGTAGTATCTATACTTTAAATTGCGAAGTTGTAACTTCAAAACGTATACGTATTTTATTACAAGGAATTCCCACACACCACTCATTCGAAAATCTTGCATGGAAAATACGGTATAGTTTCATCCGATTTTTATTTCAGTTGACGAAACACTTTCCCAAAAATTGTTGACCAGTGTAATGAGCCATCAGAATTAGCATTGTTTGATGTCTAAAATACAGATAGTATTATTAGTTCTAAGTTCGAAGTGAAACTCTTTAAGATGCACTCATGCTCTTGAATCTGTGAAATAGAATCTTGGCAGTATTATGATCTATTGTCTCCTAGAAGATAGTGAGGGTCGTCGTCGACATACCTTATGTATAATAATGGGGTCTAAGGTTGCGTTTCGTTTCACTAAGGATTCTGATTCAGATTGGAAAATATAGAAGATCCGGCAAATTAGATCCAAAGTGATGAGCCATCGACCACATTATCAGCTTGATAAGATACATGTCTTCTTTAATTTTAAACGTGCTTTGTTAAATCAAATTAATAAAAGCGTTCCTCATATTGTGTGTTCTGATAATTTCTTGGGGGTAGGTTATTTGAGTGATTCACTTCGTTAATTATTATGTCAATCGTCTCAGGAACCGTACATTTGTGAGCAAAAGACTCTACGTCAAGTGAGACGAATAAAGTAGATTCTTCATGTTTTAAAAAAATTATTTAAATTTTCATAGTTGTTTTGTCATTATTTGTTTTAACTATTGAAAGAGTTATTAACGCATTTATGTCGCCGGTAATGGCTAACGATATGGGCAATTTCATGTGTAACCTTGCCGCCACATCTCGATCCATTACAGGTCTCACGAAGGTGTATTTTCTGATTTTGGTGATTTTTAAGCAATCCATATGTATTATATGTCTCTGAAGATCTATAAAAGTCCAGTTAATTTTAATTTTGGTCAGAAAATCTTTTTTTCTTTCATAAGTATGATCAAATCTCGATTTTATATAATATCGCAATTTCGCTTAGCATATTGTGAATTGAAAGGAAGTGTTTGCATTTGAAAATCATTTCTTGATAGTCATATATACCTATATATATTATATATATAATATATATATATAGGTCTATATATATAATATTATATAGTATATTATATATACTATAATATATATATATGCTAATATATATATATATACCCTATATATATAATATTATAGTATATATATATAAATTATACTATATATATAAATATATATATATATATATATATATAATATATATTAGTATATATATATATATATACTATATATATAATATTATATATATTATATAGATTATAAATATATATATATAATATAATTATATACTATATTATATATCTATATATATATATATATATTTAATATATAATATAAGTATATATATATGTATCATATATATATTATATCTATATATATGGTGATCATCTTTAATATAAGTACATATATATCATATATCTATACTATACCTACTTCAATGATATATAACTATAGTTATATTCATATTACTATACTATATTATAATATATATATAGATATAGTATATATATATTATATATATTATATATATTCATTATATTAATATAAATATTATGTATAGTATATATATTTATATATAGTAATAAATATTATACTATATATATATATATATAATATATATATATATATATAATATATATATATATATATATATATATATATATATCATATACTATATATATATTATATATAAATATATATATAATATTAATATATGATACTATAATTAATATATATATATATATATATATATATATAGTATATATACCATATGACCTACTCGTACTATACAAACTCGTCATAGTGAGAAGTAGTACCTATAGTATAATATATAATACTCATATTAATAATAATAATATATATATATTAATAATTGAGTATATATATTATTATATATATTATAAATGTCATCCAAAATACATCCCTGAACGCAACCTTTTTGGAAAGTGAAACGAGTGAGGAGAATATGTCATTTTAAAATCGACGCGAACTGAATGTTCGATCCGGATTAGCTTTAAAAGACACTGACATAAGAATAGCGAACTCCATACGAAAGAGCAGAATGAACAACCTAGCGCGAGATCAAACTCAACGCTATAAGGTTGAGAGCTATAAAAACCACACTATCAAAGTGAAAATAAGTCAACACGAACTTATTTTTAACGTGCGCAAATTTCCCTTTAGGTTGTTTGCCTAAGTTATAAAATTAGGCAAAAGACATTTCCAAATCACGAAAAACGGCTGGCGAAGCGTGAGACAAAAATATATGGTAAGGAGTGTGAGACAATAACTAAATCAATAGAGGGTCGCCAAGGTTAATGGATAAAAGTGTTGTACAAACTAGTAAAACAGGCAAGTTTTAATTAACTCTCTTAGGTTTCATCAAGACTGAAAATCAACTGATCAGCAAATTCAACGACCACCGAAACTCGATGGTTTATTTAGGCGTCTGCTAACTATTTCGCAATCAGTTCCCGTTTCAGTTTTCTAGTCAACACCGCATTTGCGTGCTTGATGTCGCGTACGTTTGATTTGCAGCGTTCCTCAATTGTGATAACCATTAGTGTTACAATATGTGCGATTACCAAGTGTTCTATAATTTCATTTGTGAAACTAGTTTGCACTAGATACACATCGAATGCAACTCCAGTGAAGTCTATGCAATAATACGGCATGCTGTGTTTCTTTTATTGTTTTTATATATTTTCATATACTGTATCTTCTATTTATTAGTTTTCGTCTTTTAGTAAGGTAAAATTGAGTTTAAAGAAAAAATCTAAATATAATATATTAACAATATAATAATAATAATAATTAATAATAAATGAAATAATAATAATTAATAATAATAATCAATAGTAATTAATAATAAAATTAGAATAATAATTTAATAAATAGATATAATAATAAAAAATAATATTTATAAATTATAATAAAATTAATAACTAATAATAATAATCAATAATATATAATATATAATAATAATAATATATATTAATAATTATAAATAATAATAATAATAATAAAGGCTAGTAATGAACATTAAAAAAATGTAATAAAGAGTAGTACTATGGAAATAACAAAACAATATGTAAAAGAGAATAAAAAGTTAATGAATCAAAGACCTTCACAAGCTCGATGAGTTGTCACGGTGTCTCACAAACCCCTTACGGACAAGGCATAGATATAATTTTTAGAGTTAGAGTAAACCTTCATAATAGAGGGTCTTCTCTAGTGTTAGGGAAAATCTGTCATTACAGAAAAAGGTGTTGTTTCTTGTAATATTATAGATAAATAGTATTCATCATAATAACCTTTTTTTCACCATTTAAATAATATCACTGAGTAAATGATGTTATAAGATACCAAGGACCCAACACCTGCGAATATGACGTCCGGGGCAGAGAGATGTTTTTTACACCATTTTTTATTTCTCCTGAACATAGAAAATAACAGTAGTTTGAGATTTGAAAAAAAAATTATTTTTTTCCTTTTTTGCACAGGGTAAGTAAAATTATTTTTAAGATAAAATGATATATAAGGTCTATGTAGATAATAAAATTTAATTATTGTTGTGATTAATTTTTATTTCAGATGTTTGTGTGTTTTTCTTCAATATAAGATTGCTTGCCATTATTTATTTCTTTACTTCTATTAAAATTCAGTACTGTAGCACATGTGCTTAATCGTAAACATTAAAGCTTCATTCACTGAATAAAATAAATATCAATAATTTTTGAATGAGTTATTTCATTAAACCTCTTGTCTCTCTTCATATTTCACTGAATTATGCTCCAATTTGTTCATTCGAATTCAAAAATCTATTTAGGCTGTAAAAAATCTAATAAATCATCTCGTTATATTTAGCATTTGATTAACATATCTCCTTTAACTTTACTTTGAAAATGTCTCTGAACAACACGCTTTGTCTGAAACCGATATAACATGAATTCTTATAAAAGATCTTGGCGCTCTAAAATTTCATTGACGATCTTAGATAGTGTTATAACAATTCTCTCTGTAAATTATATACTAATTCTAAATAAAAAAACGTTAAAACTCTTCAGGAGATGAATTATAGTTTGAAAAACCCTGCCCTCGTCAGGTTTGTAACTCACTTTTCCAAACATTTCAAACCTACTTTTTATTGTCTTTATTTTAAAATAATATAATTTTAATAAATAAACGATTGCCTCAGGTTAGACATATTAAAAAAACTTCTAACCTAAAATTCTTTTGTCACCGTAAAATTTTGCAGTGTAGATGAGCTGAATAACATCGAAAATAATTGAAAAAGATAAGAAACTTAACTGATAATATATCTTCTTGTAATATTAAATTTTTACTACTCTTGTTATGAGAGTTTATGATTCAATTACTAATCTTTAATATAAGTGGATCAGATGAAATGCAGAGAGCATGAAAAATGGATAAAACTTTTGAAAAAAGTAAATACTTGATAATTTATATATATGTATACTATTATTTAAATATATATATATATTATAATTAGTATTTATAAATATTTAATATAATATATATATTTAATATATATATTAAATATATATATATATAATTATATTAAATATATATATATTAAATATAATATATAATATAATATATATATATATATATTTAATATATGTATAATATATATATATAAATTAATATATATATATATATATATATGTACAATTTTATGTTTGACGCGCTCTGTCAATTTTTTTAATTAATATTGTGTTAGTATATGATACTAACAATGAAATTTTAGTGGTTAAGGAACAGATCAATAAAAGTTTTAAATATAAGAAGATGTAAATATTTAACAGATTCGTATTATTTAAGTCATCAAGTACGTTTGGCAGTTTACGGAAGGAAAAGTAAAAGACTCAGATATAAATTTCTTTAAAATACAAATAGCCCATAAAACAAAAGAAAATAGCAAATATTTACCAATTTAAACTATATTATTTACTAATTCTTCTTCTTCTTCTTCTTCTTCTTCTTACTTCTTTCTTCTTTCTATCTGCTTCTTCTTCTTCTTCTTTCTTTTCTTCTTCTTCTTCTTCTTTCTTCTTCTTCTTCTTTCTTTCTTTTCTTACTTCTTCTTCATGTATTATTATATAATATTATTATTATTATTATTTTTATATTGATTATTAATTATTATATATTATTAATTATTATTATTATTAATTATTATTATTATTATTATTTATTAATTATTATTATTATTTATTAATTATATATTATTTAATTATTATTATTATTTATTTATTATTATTATTATTTTATTATTATTAATTATTAGCTTAGTAAATTTGAAATAAATTTGAACATTTCTCGAAATATTGATTTTCGTCTGTTTTTTACCTTCTATCATTAACATCTCACAAATCATTGAATTAATTATTTCTCTATTGTGCCACAGTTGTACCTAATAGGTTGTGATTTTAAGTTAGGGTTAGCCTTAGGTAATAGGTGAGTTAGGTTAGGTTAGGTTAGGTTAGTAAAGGTTAGTACGTTAGGGGTTAGGGTTAGGTTTAGTATAGTTAGGTTAGGTTAGGTAGTTATGTTAAGGTTTAGCGTTAGTTAGTTAGGTTAGGTATGTATAGTTAGGTTAGTTAGGTTAGGTTAGTTTAGGTTAGCTTAGGTTACGTTATCTTAGGGTAGGTTAGGTTACATTGGCTACTTTAGGAAATGTTATTTTAGGTAAATATCGTTAAAGTTAAGTAACGTTCATTACTTCGCGAAGATAGTTGTTAAAATCCAACTTAAGACAACGGGATATTTCTAACTGTTTCGCGCAAAATTTTTCGGAAGTTAGCTCTTCCGTCCAACAATAAATGAACAAAATTATTTTCTTTAGAGGCAGCTTAGAATTCTCAAGCCACGTTCCATTCCTTGAAGATTTTAACCCCTCAAAGACTATTTCACATATTTAGCCTTACGCTTTCGTACATAAAGGTAAACTTTGAATATTGTCAAGGGAAAATGTCGTACTTTGGTTTTATATACTTTTCCATTAAAAATAATAATAATTTGTATAACTTAAATAATCCATATTTACTACAGAATATGAATGTTATATTTTATTTTTAAGAAGTATTTATATATCATTATCTTTATAAATTTAAATTGTTTAAAATTTCAGCAAACGCTGTTTTTTCATAATTTTTTATTTCGTTAAAAATACCCTCAAATATTAGTTTTTTCCCTATCTCTCATTCCCGTTACATTTTTACTAACAATATGATCTTTTTTCCGTTTTTTAAAATAATATTTAAAATAATTCAAACTTTTGTATTCTGTTCGTTATTCTTTAAATTAATTGTTTGTATCATATACTATCAAAATATTTAAAAAAAAAAGAAAAAAGCAGAAACTGACGAGGTGTAAGATAACAGGATAAATATATAGTATATATATATATATATTAATATATATATTAATATATATATATATATAATAATATATTATAATATATATATATATATATATATTATAAAATAATTAATATATTCATATATATACCCTAATAAGAATTCTAATCTACATATTCTAATTTCTCATTATACTTTAATATAAATACCTATAAGATATATATTAATATATATTATATATATATATAGTATATTATATAATAATATATATATAATATATATATATTATATAAATATTATGTAATAATAGTTATATATATTATAATTATATTATACTATATATATATCTATACTTAAATTATATATGTTTCACCATCACTACCATTAATAATATGATTTAATATATTATATTTATAATTATAATAAATATAAATTTGATAAAATATCACAATAAACAAAAAATTCAAATGTATATTTTTATGTAATTTATCATTAGTTTCCAAAGTTTTGTTTTAGCCAATAGTCACTTTTAAAATTTTTTTTTTTAATTATATAATGCAAAACGCAGAAGAGTGGTAATTGTGATTTTATTGGTGTCATGGATTAGCACATTCCATATTCTTTTCTTTCAACTAAAATTAATAATCCTTGATTATGCTCTGTTTGTACTCGTGCTCGCTCTTGGCCGTAGGGAAGCTACCTTCAAGAATTAAAGTCGTCATCAGACTCCAAAAACTCATGAATCTTTTATCTCTTCCAGTAATTGTTCAAATCTATTTTCCGTGACACTAAAAACTCTTTTCTCCTTTCTCCACAGGAAATGAAACGGCGATTCTGGATCTTCTTCTTCTTCCTTTCGCTCATTCTTTATGGCACTGTGTAAAAAAAAATGGCAACTCTAACTTTGCTTCTTCCTGATTATTACCTCTTCTAGTACTTTCCAGCTGCACATCTACCCTTTTACATTCTCTTAATTTAAAAAAAAAAACTTACTTCTTTACCAAAGCCTTTCCTTCTAATTCCACTTTAGAAAGCTTAGACAATTTCTGAGCTATTCCTCCTTCTTTTTCCCGCTCCAACTCATTCATGGTTAGAATTGTAATTTCTTCTAAAAGTGTAATTTCTTCTCTCTGAGTTTAATACTTAGATGGCGTATAGTCCTCCTGTGGCTCATAAACTTTTGCTACCGATCATGTACCCTGCCTTGGTAAGCTTTCTAGTGCTTGTATTTCCACTTTGGCCTTTTTTTCCTGCTGGAAATGTGAGCTCTTTTAACCTGTACCATATAAAGGAGACCTCTTTCAACCTCCTATGGCTTTAAACTTTGTTCTTAACATATATATTCTTAACAGGGAGATTTGGAATCATATCAATTATTCCAATCTTATCTCTGATCTCCAGCATGGATTTCACAAGGAACTCCTTACGGGTAAAATTCTTGCTCTCTGTAAATCTTGGTCCTCTGCTCTTCAGCATTTCGGTGAATCTCTTGCCATGGCGCTAGACTCATCGGAAGCCTTCGATAGAGTCTCCCACAAACCTTTGATTTCTAAACTTCCTCTTTGGGTATCGATTCTACTTTTTGTGACCTTCTCTCAGATTTCCTTTAAAATCGCTCTTTAAGTCTATTATTGGTCTTCAAGATTATGTCCTATCCCAGCTCTTTTTCTATCTTTCAGTAGCAACCTCCTATCTGTTATTTCATCACCTATACATTCTTACGCTTCATTACTCCTTCAACTTCTGAATGACGTCACCCTTTATAGCATTTCTTCCTGAGCTGAAAAACGTGATTATTTTCAACGCCTCAAAAAGATAGTCCTTTCACCTATCTACTCAGCAAAATGTTTCAAACAACTATAATATCTTTTAAGAAAACAACAACTCAAATCATTTCGTTATTCTAATAGTCTTGCTATTTCCTTTTCTAGTGATATTTTTTGAAAGATCACATTATTTCTTTGACTAAGCAACCTTCTGAAAGGTTAGGTGTCCTGAGGCGCCCTCAGAACTTCTTCGAAAATCTTTGTTACTTCCTCTGTATCGAGGTGTTGTTCGCCCTTGCATGGAGTAAGCATTGCATATCGCATGGTTCCACTCACACAGCCCTTCGTGAAAAGATGAATCGAAGGCTTTTCGCCAAATTAGCCCCCCTCCCTCCTCCCCTCCTCCTCTTGCTGACTCTCTACAATCTCTTTTCTACTTCCGAGTTGTTACATCACTCTCCTTTTACTCTCACTGTTACAACAAATAGTTCTTCCAAACTTTACTAATGGAATACCTATTCCTATAAGGAGAGAGAGAGAGCAACCCTTCTTTCCACCTGGTTCATCTTGTTTACCTTTCTAAGCTCACTAACCAGACTTAACCGCTAAGCTCAATCTACATATTACTCCCTGGAAAGTCGTGGAATACACTCCTATCCATCTTTTTTCAGGCTTCATTGATTTGCAACTTTTAAACGCCGTTTATCGGAGCATGTCGGCCTTTGATAAGGCTTTTCAAATATATCATATATATATATTATTATATTATATATATATATATATATGTATATATATATATACTATAATTTCCACTATATTTAACTTATATATAAGTTATATGTGTGTGTGTGTGTGTGTCGTGTGTGTGCGTGTGTGCGAGTGCGTGTGTACGAGTATATTTATATCTAGAAAAATGTTGCAACGAGAAAAGCAATACCATAGATGCAAGGTAAGTTAATAATAATAATAATAATAATAATAATAATAATAATAATAATAATAATAATAATAATAATAATAATAATAATAATAATAATAATAATAATAATAATAATAAATTAATAATAATAATAATAATAATAATAATAATAATAATAATGTACTCTCAGGGAATAGAAGAGGCACAATTTCTTCCAATAACGATCTTTTTTATCATTATCATAATCGCCATTGCTTGTATCAATAAGAACTTCTGTTCCGTCGGAATGATTATATTATTTTTGACGGACGTATATCTCTAAGCAAGAGAAACGCTATTTTAATTCTCGGAGAGGTCATTATAATAATACTAATTTAATCAATTTAATGTAATAATAATGAGATATAATGTAATGAGGATAATAATACTTAATTTTAAATAGATACTCTCGATCAATGATTATTAATTAACATAATAATAATAATACTATTATTATTATAAAATAATTGTTTAAGTACTATATATAATGCCTTTATACTAATATATCTAATATATAGTATTCTCTATAAGTTATGTATTATTTATTATTCTGATATGGATACTAATGATTTTAAATTTAAAAGAACTAAAACTATTTTATTCTATGTTATATATATTCCTACATATAAGCCTCCTTCAGATGATATATATTCAAAATAACAATATATTATATATAGATAATACCATATACAAATGAATAATAAAATATATCTATAGGATGTAATATATATTTATTTATATATTACTCATTATATAAGTTTACAAAATATATATCATAACAAGGGTAAGTTATAGAATATCTTATATATGAAAAATAATATCTATGGGTGATATTATATCAGTACTATACATAAAACTTATCCTAAGTTAACGTTATAGTAAACTAGGTATAATAATCTATACTTTTGGTATATATATGTAGTGTGTGTCGTGGTGATGTCTTGTTTATGCTTGTTGATATGCTGTGAGAGGAGAAGTGTGTGTGTGTTCTACTAGAGCTGAAAGTACATGCATATAATATTAATTTTAATAGAGAAATTAATATTTCAATTAAGAATTGATAACAATTATTCTCGCCTGAATTCCCTTTCTGAGATTACTCTCAGAGTATTGACGAAATTACTCATAATAAATAATGGTACTATATATAAGCTATACTGATAATTAAATAAGTTTATTATCAAGTTCAAATACTTATATATATAGATATAGCATATATATAGATAATAAAATCATAGACTAATACGCTACTATGTGATATAATAATATATTAATATAGCATGTTATGTCAAGTAGTTGAATTAAAGGTCGAATGATTAATTTTCATCAAACTTTTCATATAATAAATATATTTACTTACCTTTACACATATATAATAATAGTTCTTAACGTATAAATATCCAGTTTCTATTGATTTAGATGCTTCTAATATGCTGATATGCTGCAACATTCAATTTTGTGTAAGATAATATACTAACATACCTAATATTAACGTTGTGACCATCTAAGCAATAGCTAGACGCGTCACTTATGTATTACCTGTCTGAAATACTGAAGCGATGTGAGATAAGGTCTCGTACTTTATATTATATGTGATCCTGATAGATTCAATAGCTCAAAGAGTAATATTTTTGCAAAAAGAAAACTTTAATAATTTTTAGAAGATTGTGAAAATAACATATATTAATTTCCATATCTTTTATAATGGCCATAAAGAGTCCCGGATTTGACGTCAATATATTTTGCGACTTGTTCCTTAGGCTCTCAGAAAGTAATTATTATTTACTCTAGTCTAATAGGAGAGTTATATATAAAGGTACTGAGTCTGTATCTTAATAATTTATTAGTTAATTATTATATTCTATTTGAGATAATAATATATATATAGATTATATTATTATATATAAATATGATAGTATAATGAAATCTACATATTTAAATTATGTACATTTTCGGATAAGGTAAACCTAATATATAGTAATATAATATTCTTCTTGTCTGATATAGAAAGTTCATATGAGTGTTTCATGTCAGTCTGATTCTGAGCGTATTTCGCAATTATAAAATACTTATTTTAAAAAGAATAAAAAAAATTTATTATACCTGATTAGAAACATTCTATTAAAATTATTTATAAGAAAACTATCTTGCTAATTTTGTAATGTATGCAATCTTGCTAATTTTATTAAGATAACTATCCTGCTAATTTTATAACAATATATTATTGAGATAACGTATCGATACAAGTCGCAAATTTGATAGTTTTCAGACACTCAAATCTTTTATTTTTATTTTTTTATGTGGTGATTTTACTTAAGTTTTTGTTTACAAACATAAAAAAAAATATTGTTTGGCATCTGTTATTTTGCAAAATGAGGGAAAATATTAAAAAATTGCTTACACCGAAGAGACAGTAGTAGTTAAAAGAAAAGTCCGATATAAAATCGATGAATTCATAATATCATTTGATGTTAGGGTAAAAGTATAATATTACCGGGCTCGTTATCATTTATCTAAATAATTGGTCTTTTACTCTGTAATAAAGAACTCAGAATAATAAAGAAATTTTAAAGATTAATCTAACCCTAATAAGAATGTCATTCGGTAAACTATCACTAGTTTTTATATTTTATATTTCTGTATTTCAGCAATTAATTATTATTTTATAATTACTATGTTGATATACAGTCAAGACATCTTAAATAACTATTACAGTTACGGTCGATGGGATTTAAAATTCATCAGACAGATTTATCAGTGTTTAAAAATATTTATATTTTTTATTCTTTACTTTAATTTATCTTTATTATTATTATTGTTTAGTTTATTATTTTTTTATTTTATTATCTCAGCTAAAATTAAACTAGCCATGATCGTATATTTTTGTAGAAAAAGCGAATCATACGACGTTCAATATAGAGTATCTATACAACAAAAATATTATATTCTTATGTTACACCTTTCTAAAAATTAATACGGTAAATGGAAGTATAGAAGTTTTCTTAAGAGAATATTTCATCATATATAATTGTTTCACAACGATCCTCACTTTATATATATATTAAGTCACGTGTTCATGGAAGTATATATTGAGGGAATAGTTATATGATAAGAGTTAGGTCCTAAAATGTCTATCGTAATAACTATAGATGATGTCTAGTAGGTGATATCGATTTCTTCTCTATAATTATTTGATCTTTGTGTAACTCCAATTTTGTATTACTGAATATGCATGAATAGTGACTCAAATATAATATAAATTCGCGTCCTTTGACCATATACGTGTGATTACATATGAGCCAAATGATATTTTCCACAACTCGCTAATCAGATATACTTCTATGTAAAAACTCAGTTAGCTCAATAAAAAACCGCACATTCGCGTTTCACCGGGAGATGGTATTATAATCAGATAGTCTAAGTATCTATTAGGTATGATTTCTTCCCTCGTGCTCCTACTGTGAGAGAGCTTGATGAAATATTCTTCTTAAAGATATTCATCTATCGAGAAATTATTAAGATTCCTAAACCCGATGTTACAAAGAATATTAATGTTTATGTAAGTTTTAGAGAGAGATTTTAGGTAGAAGATCTCTATCAGACGAAGTATGGGTATAAATTATTAAATATACATTGTAGAGAAATATAATGATTATGTTTAGCTTATGAGATTTAGAGTACCATTAAAAGAGCGATCTACTGGCAAATGGGATAGTAGTCTGGTATGATCTCTAATGTATCGGAGATTGACAACTACAATAAGTCTAGATCTATGTCATTGTTCAGTAACTACCAGGTAATAGGGATGCTCAGACTAAAAATTATAATTAATTTACCCTGTGAAGTATCTAATATCTTTTAAACTTTACTTGGACTCATCCAGTAGTAGTGAGTATTGCTTACTTATATACGTTCAGAATTTCGAACCCGACCTTCATTTTGCCTAAGTTAGTCGGTTTCAAGCACATTACTATCTCTTCATATAATCTTGTTGTTTATCGACAGAGAATATACCTAATGAGTTTATATAGAGAAGTCATCCCCCTTCCTTACAGTATTCTTTATGAAATACGTCGTGCTGCAGCGCTCCCTTCCAACTAGGCGTTCGCGAGAAATAGTAAAAGAGAAATATTTAGTATCACCAGACATTACAGCACCCATAATCATTGAACAGGTGAGTGTTCGGGCAGAAGCCGCTAGAAACTATAAGTCCCTTTAGTTATTATGATTTCTCTTCTACTCGTGACAGTATTCTTGATATCTATAGTCAACCTATAGTTTTCTATTTGTGAATATGCTGGTATCTGCCCTAAAGAGGCCAGACGCCATCCCCCCCCGAGGAGATAAATTAACAATTTTTTATATGAACTTACTCTGACCTAGTGCATATATGTTCTCTGATATTGTTGGCAACAATATTAATAAGGGATGGAATATCTAAAAATTAGATTCCTATATAAGAGTAGATTAAAAGTTAGTCAATTGAATAACTCTTAAGTAAGGTTATGCACATAAATTTTCAATATATTATCACTATTTAGATTTAGTAGCTGATCTAGCATCATTATATGAAATGAGCATCACTTATAAATATAAAAATTCATGAATAATATATTAAGTAATAAAATAAAATTAATCTAATTTGGATTAATAAATAGAGTGATTAATATAATGATCCTATATAATGATATTCAATAACTGTAATAAGTGAATTTACTTGGTTATAATATCGAATATAATGACATTACGATTTAAATTATCTGATATAAGGTATATTATAATCGTGACTCAACAATAGACCCAGGTGATTATCAAGTGTGAATTACATCGTTGTGAATCCTATTCTAACTAGTGGGCAACAATTTTAGTGACGGTAAAACATGAGCGTCGTTTTAAAAAAAAAAAACAAATAACATATATAAGATAGAAAAATAATAATGCGGATACTTTTTTTTTAGGCTTTAAGTGGGGAGGTATGAGGATCGATGCCGGCTGTGAGTTGGAGATCATTAGTAACTTATTATGTAGACTAAATTCTACTCTATTGCTCAATGTAAAGGTAATAACTCTACAAACACTAATAATGCCGAATGCTCAGAACGGGCTATTATCCGCACAGAAGTAGGATACCGACTTAGCGATACTGCGGATGCGAGGTAGTTACTCCACCACTTTTCGTTACATATGCAGCTATGGTCTCAGGTACAAGATGACCCCGCACACTCAAATACCAAAGAGCGGGCGTTCACGCGATCGCAAGGACCTACTACCGCAGAGAGTGAATGTCCGACATTGTTCGTTCTCATACCCTCAGCGGTTGAAATTCCTCCGATAATATAAGGCATATGTATGGAGACCCTGAGCTTGCTCGACCTCATACTCGGTGTCTCTCTAGACTACCACTCGTGCAAACACCGTATTCTCATATAAAGATTAAAATAAACAAAAAACTAATAATCATTTATTATTCACTTTCGATAAATAATATAAAAAGATACACATAAACTTAATCGGGGTGAGACTCGTGGAATCTGTTATAAAAGGTCTCTAAATAGGCCTTAATCATATTACTAAAAAAAAAATAATAAATCTTTATATTTTATTTATTTTACATTTTTTTTCAAAATTTAAAATTTACGAGTAATTTCAAAAAATTGAGTAATTCCATTTCCCTAGTATGCATAATATTATATTTTATTATTTATAATTTTATTTATTTTTTTTTTTAATTTTTTTTACATTATTCCGCACTTAAAAATTTTACCAAACAATTCCAGCGAATGCTTATTCCTTTTCCCGGTAAGCTGTATGTTTTTAAGGTTTATTTAGATTATGGAATATTGTGGTATACTCTTCTATATTACATAAAAATATAATTTTTTGTGGACATAGCAAAGATAAAGTAACTCGTACACAAAACAGTATTACTTGAACGTTACATATACAAGTCCAATAGTGTTAATGATTTATTTCATATAATTATATAATTTTCCATAAGTTTTGAATAACATTATATTACAAAGCTTAATTATATCATGATTCAAACCGGTTTTAAGTAAATTTAATTTCTATTATCATCCGTTTTATTTATTTGATTATAAATGGTTTTCAAATATCATTGAAATTTCATATTTTATAACTATATTCTATCTCTGGGACAATTCACGGAAAAAAGATAAGAATTATCACCAAATAGATTATAAACATGTACTACTCTCTAGACATGCTAGTCATCACACTCACTAGTGCTCTCTCTCTCCTCTTGCTAATGCGTGCATCTTTAGTTTTTTTCGTCTTGTCTCTTCCATTAGAGATACACTTCGCACATCCTTAATACTTTTAGCTTACTCTGATCTCATTTTTATTGTATGGTTGGCGAAATCATATAATTACTCACTATATATATTATTCATATACTATAATATATATAATATATATATATATAAATATATATATATATAATATATTATATATATATAATATAAGTATATATAAATATATATTATATATATTATATATTAATTATAATATATTAATATATTTATATAATATATTAATTATTATATATACTATAATATATTATATATATTATTATATATATATAATTATATATATATATATAATATATATATAAATATATAATTATTATATATATTATATATATAAATAAATATAATATTATATATTATTATTATATATATTATTAATCAGTATACATTAAAGCCCTCTATAACTTGATTGTAATTACAATAAAAAATATAATGCTAATTAACAAGTTATGAAGAAACAAATATCAAAACTATAGTACGAGAAATAGACATTTGTTACTTTACTTAATTCAATTTATTTCAAATAGAGACTTGAGCTTAATTAATTAAAAAAGAATAATGGAACATATTTTTTTTAATAATAAAATTAATTGAATAACTTTAATTTAATTTATTTTTTATTTTTAATTCTTTTAAAATTATATTTATTATAATTTTTTAAGAAAACGAAATAATACTCTTGCACCTTGATTGAGTTATCTCGGTAATGTGTGGATAAAACATTTAAACTACATTTTTGAAATAAAAGAATGTAAAACGGAAAAAATAATATTATTTTATTTTATTTTTATTTTATAATAATTTTAAATATATTATTTTTATTATTATTATATTTTATATTATTATTTATATTTAATTATTATATATTTTTATTAAGTTCTTTAAATATAAGCTTTATTAAAGTTTTTAATTTATTATTATATTTAAATTATATTATTATTAATTATATATATATATATATATATTATATAATAATTATATATATATATAATATATATATATATAATATATAATATATATAATATATATATATATAATATATATATATATATATATTAAATACTGAGTTATTCCTATCTAAACGTATTTCTTAATTAGAGTGATTTCCATTTGATTAACTTAAATATTTCAGTTATTCTTTCTTCCATTATTCTTAAAAAATAAATAATTTATTTAAAATATATTTATTTATTAAAATTATTTTGTTATAAATAAATTATTATTTTTATATTATTGTATATATATATTATTATTTAGTATATTTTTAATATCATATTATGACATTTCAGTTTTCATAACATAACGGAAATGAATAATGAATTGACTTACCCTCTATACATACTGAATAGTACGACATTACATAACAACAAGAACCTATCGTCGAATCTATTTTTAATTACGTGGAGTATGAGCGTGAGGGAGCCATTGGCGAGTAGTGTTATGATGTTCTAGGCTCCGTGGTTATTCTTATACTCACGGATATACTTTACCTCTTTTCGGTGTCAATTTGCATTATCCTCCTAATATTGTGCATTATAGTGTCAAATAAATTCATAGGTGCTCTTAATGAGGATCATATTTGCTCTGTGTGTATACAACTACAGAAGGGATATATTAGAGTGAATCTACATACCGATGAAAGCTCGCTCAAAAATACTCGATCGTTTCATTTATGGATTATCATCTGACGCTTGTAGAGCACTCGAGACAAGTCACTAGAGTACGAATGGTCACCTTCTGTTATTTCGCTCCAAAATATGATCTAACGGGTATACTTAAAAATTACGACACTCGTCTATCTCGTTATGATTTTATTGTAGTCTTTAGATTGACTTTTGTCAATTAACTTTGACAATTAAGATACTGGACAATTACAATTGACTTTACATTGAATTTTTTCTTTAGACAATTATTTAAATTGTTTTATTCTTTTCTCTGTGAAAAAGTTTGGTCCAAAATTTGATTTTTAAAAATAATAAAATCGGACCTAAGGGCATCTTTAATTAAAGGAATATTTTATTTTTTTAAATAGTTATTAGGTCAATATATAATTCTTTAATAATTTTTTTTTATAATTTTTAAGTTGTAAGTATAGGTATTAATCACATTATTAATTAGGTTATATTAGTTAATTACTTTTCACCTATTTTGTAGTTTGATAAAGTTCCTAACGATGAATAGAGTGATTTTTTATTAAGCTTATAGTGTGATATAATATTAATAGTATAGGTTATTATATAATATTAAATGATAGTAAATATACCTTAAAATATAAATTTAAAATGTAATATTTTTGAAGTATAATAACTTTTCCAAATTATTTCCTCAATCTTTACTCTTTTCACTACCATGTAGTTCTAAAGGGAAATTTGAGGGATACTTTAACGAAAGTGAAATTCGAACATAATCTCATTAATTTTTATATATATAGATTTTCAATAATAATAATGTTGTAAATAGAATTATTTTTTACAATTTCATTTATTATCTCAAAGTTTTAATTTCTGACGTATTTATAGTTTTATTTTATTTAATAATATATTTATTTTAGCCTTAAAAACCTTTATAACTACTCTAATTAATTGTGATAATTAGGAGTAGTCATAATTTGGTTAGAAAATTATTAGAATTTATTTAAATTTGTATCTTTGGTGGTAAAAACCTGGTCCCTTTACCAATGTAAATAATATACATTTATATTTTTATAATATATTATAATATATATATAATATTATATATATATATTATATAATATATATTATAAATATATATTCAATAAGTATATATATATATATATATTTTATAAATATTAATATATATATTAATATATATATATATATATATAATCATATATATAATAGTATATATTAATATATATATAGTATATAATATATATAATTTATATTATATATAATATATATATTATATTAATATAATTATATATATATATACATATATATTATATAATATATAATTTTATAATATTATATATTATATTAATATATTATATAATATATTATATATATATATATATAGATATTATATATAATTATATTATATATATATATATATTATATATTATTATAATACTATATACTATATTAATTTATATAATATATATATATATATAATAATATATATTTTATTATAATATATATATTATATTATAATATATTATATATAATAAATATATATATATAATATATATTATATTTATATATAATATATATTAATTAATATTAATATTTAATTATATAAGTATTACAGTTGTATCACCACCCACTTACGTACAGAGGCTCCTACTTCTAGCTAGGGTAGGTTGTTATGCACGCTATCTCTAAGGAAGTCAACATGATACGCTAATTTACGCATAGTAATAATCAACTAACGCAGGCTATTTGTAAAGTTAGTGATGCAGAGATTAATTCAGCAGGAATAATCACAGATAAGATGTAAATATAGAATTTCCAACATAATCAAGATCGATTGCTAGAAAGTGAAAGGATAAAGCACCTGAGCACTAAACTAGCTGTAGTTACCACATCAACACAAAACTCATGTGCAGACACAACACTCCTTAGTGTACGAGCTATATATAGTAGGATAACACATAATATATAGTTTATATACGTTTATTTATAGTTATTTGGTTAATTTTAAGCCTGTGAATATATTATGCAAGTATGCTTGATATATTACCCTCGAGCTACCCCTCTGCGCTGACTACAAGACGAAATGATAAGTTCTTATAGTGCATCAATAGGCATCAAGTTACTATTTGGTACATATTAAGGAAGCTAATAGACCAACATATCGCGCCATTTACTCTAAACAGTATAAATGACATTCTTAGACATTGCAAATAACAATCCATGAATCTAGGATAGAGAGAACAAGAGATTTAATAACTGTCTTTTTGACTCACTTCTAAACACAATTCAATCGCGAGTATACCAACAATCTCGCGAGTATGAATCAAAAAAATCTCAGAACCTACCACTTGCCTCCCACCAGAAGATGGAGAAAGCAACACATGATATCTCCATCTTCAACAATGAGACAGAATAGAGAGATTCCCCTTGTAATAGATACTGCTACAACAACATAGACACGGAACGGGATAATCTCAGTGTGTCTTTCGCAGTCAAATCAAATCTACGCTAGTATTCAGTTATAGCCGCGAGCCATAAACAGAAACTAGTATGTATTGTAGTGCGAGTTTTTTTCATTAAGTAAACATTTTTTTTAGTTATTGTGCTTATATCACGTGTCTAATGTGGCTAAGATCAACGAGAAGAGTACAAACTTTAGAGAACCGTCGAGTAAAGCTATAAACGATCAAGTGTATAGAAAGCTTCTAACTTGCGAGAAGCAAGTTTTAGCTCACGAGGCGAGAGCGATCATGATATATTTCCAATACTGACATTTTGCAAGTTTGCAAATCTAAAGCTAGTGGAGTTTTCTCACCTTCACCTTCCAAGGTTGAAAATTTCTATCCAGGTAATTTTCAACTATTCTTCATCAGCTGAATGATAGCAGAATCAGTGCACGCAAAGATTATACACTCAAATCCATGAAGACAATTCTAGGAATAAGTATGAGAAATATAGATAGCAGTGATTTGAAATGGGATGATATATGATATACGGAAATGTTCTAGTCATCGGCTAATGTGGTATGAAGTTGCTTAGTAGTAGATTATATAGCAGTGATGTGCACAGCCGTTGAAGTATCTATTAATGGAGTGCTCCTGTTATAATGAGGTTGATCATAGCTTGCTGAATAAACTTATAGCTAGTGAGTGTATTTGAGTGTTTTGATATATAATCTATTTATTATATTCTCAACATATTTAATTTATAAATTATTAACTTTATACTTTTAATTTATCTTAATAAGTTGATATTACTATTATGCTATAAACCTGGTATATAGTGTGTGTATTAATTTAATTTATTTTTGTATATAGTACTCTGAAGCTTTTAATGTTTATTATAATAATTTTATTTTATATGACACTCTATTATTATTATTATTATTATTAATCATTTGTTCTCAATTCATTACAATAGCTTTTTATGTATATAAAATATATATTTCTTCATTATCAAGATTAATAATTATATATTCATCTCGATTCTAAAACGCTGATTATAATTATTGAGTTATCAGAATATTATATTTTATATTATTCATTATATGATACTCATCATCATACTCTCTCAGTTCATTCTAGTGTCTTATATCTTTCTCAATACTATTAATTAATATTATGTATTGCAGGATATTCTCTGATTAGTGTCAGTGTGATCTGGAGCACTCTAAGTCTCTGATAGTATCTCTAGTGATGATCTTGGATTAGCCTCATGAGCGGGGCCAGAGCCTCTAGGTGAGTCTAGTTAAAACTGGTTTATTATTAGTTCATCGTAGCCGATACGCCGGAGCTCTGTGATAGTTCATAATATTCTAGTTTTAAATATATTTTATTTTTTTTATAGTTATTATTATTTTTATCTCTATATGTTGTAGTGTTTAAAATATTCTCTTTATATTACCATTTCCACATCTAATTATTATGGATAATTATGTTGTAAGCCTTATAAAATAAAAATGGAGCCGAAAACCTGACTTGAAATCGAGCCGGAGGAGAAGTATTTTCAAATCTTCAAGATATATATTATTTTGTATCATATTATATAATGGAATACTTAAATAATTATGTTTTTTATCTCCTTAACATCAAGATTATTATCTGAACAATTTGAAGTTCGGTGTTCTGTCTTATTAGTATGTATCAGTGGATCATTAGACCAATCATTATTATCATAGTGTAGTCTTCGATATATAGTAATGATCCAGATGGAGCATAGAAAACTCCTCTCTGAGAGGCCAGAGACCTAATTGACCAACTATTAATTTTGTCTATATGTTTTCATAAACTCTTATTAGTAAATAAGTTAATAAGAGAGAGTCCCTAAACTGGTCTGAGCACTCCTAGAATCGGAAGCGAACCAAACATTTAAAAATACGTGAAGCGATAGTATGTGATCGATCTATTCTCGGTATATATAAGCCGGTGAAGCACAGGTGAGCCGGAGCCTCGGAGCCGGAGCCTGTAATATTATATAGTATAACATATATAATTTTATCCAACAAGATAACTCTAATATATAGATTGATCATAAATAATATTAATATTCTTAGTAATTATAATAAAAAACTTGATAAGCAAATATTGAAATTAAACAACAATCTCATTTTTTACCAATGTTCAGGAGTACGGAGCCGAAGCCGAAGCATATATTTTTTTAAATAAATAATATTTATTCTTGCAAGTGCAAAATAAACCTAATCCATTTCCTTATTATAGTCTAGTTAATATCATGTGAGATAGCAATTTTGTAAAAATACAAACATACCAATCAAGAGCTCTCGGAAGGCCTAGATAGCCAAAGTATATTCTTTTTTAATCTATATTTTCTAAAAATAAGTGAAAATAATTCAGCCCGAAGTAGGAGGCCTGACTAATTTTCTATAATAAGTTAAATAACTACCTAATGATCGTGCCAGTAAGGTGAATGCCTCTCGGTCACTGGAAAGCTGGTAGCTGGAATGCTACCAATAGTTATAAATTATTATTTCTTTTATTCAGAATCATAATTTTACTAACTTTGATGATAATCCTCTAGCTATAAAATCAAAGTACTATATGAAGCAATTTTGAAATGTAGAATAAGTAGTCAGACCCGGGTTAAATATTAAATTTGTATAAGAGTTATATTATATTTCCCATTCATATATTATATTAATATATATATATAATATATAATATTAATATATATATATTATTTATATATATATATTATATTTATATTATATTATATATAATATAATAATATATATATTATATTATATTATATATATTAATATATATATATATTATATATTATTAATTATATATATATATATTATATATATATATATTTAAGTAGTATAATTATTTAATTAATGTATTGATATTACCTCATAATATATAATTAATATGTTCCAATAATATAATAACATAATAATATCATTACAAGAAACGTTTAAAACTCTATTATTAAAAACACTATTACAAAAAAAAAAAAAAAAAAAAAAATAAAAAAAAAATAATAAAAAACAAAATAAATATAAAAAACTAATAATATAAAATATCACCAAATCTTTTCTTAAATGACATCACATTAACTAAGGTCCAATTATAAACTACTATCAAATATTTACCTATTTGGTCACGATTAAGGAAAACATTAACGCTATATATATATATATATTATATACCAAATTATTAGAGCGGTTAGTTGTGTGACAGTATTTCTTCAAACCTTAAGCATAAATTATATTTTATTTATGATACTTATTTCAGTTCAATGAATCTTATGTCTTTAATATACTTTACATATGTTATTTAACATATATATATATAATATATATATATTATATATATAATTAATATATTTAATAATTATATTATTAATAAATAATATAATGTTTATATATATTATATGTAAAACTACATTTATGTTAGAAATTAAGATTTATATATTAATATTTAAATTGTATTCTATATATATATATATTAATATAATATATATATAATATAATAATATATATTATTATATTAATATATATATTATATATATTAATATTTGATATTAAATTAATAATGTATATATTATATATATATATGTATATATAATATATATATATATATATATATAAAATAGTTACTGCAATAACATTTTACTAAAATATTTTGATATTAATATAATATATATATATAGTATATAATATATATATATATATATATTATATAAATATAATATATATATATATTATATAATATATAATATAATATAATAATATATTAATATATATATATATATATAATAAATATATATTTATAAATTATATATTATAATATATATATATATATATATATATATAATATTTTGTAGCTGCTTACTCATTATAGTATTACTTAGGTATATCTAGAGTATTATAATATAATATATAATAATTATATATATTAACTATATATTAATATATTATATATTTATATATTATTAATATATATATATAATATATATATCTATAGAAAAACATATTCTTATATAGGAAATATTTTAATTTAGACAAAAAGTTAATATAATATATATATATATATATATATATCATATAATATATATATTAACTAGTTGTGTTGTATAGTGTGATTAAATATATGTTAAATATTTATACTTTCTAGTTATTATTAAGGTGAGCAGAAGATAAGTCTTATAGGCATATAAAAACAGTTATTATTTAAATCTTATTTAAATTAAAGTTGGATGCATCCTTTTCATTCCTTATTATATATATTATTACACTCAATTTATTATTTAATATGATATGGACTATTTTATAATATTAATTTTTGTTTTTATATTTATTTTATTTATTATTTATTAATTAAAATTTTAATTTATTTGTTTAGTGAGTAATTTTTGGTCATTGCTCACTATCAGACAAATAATCGTTTGTGAAATAAATAGAATAGAAGTTTAATATTTAATTAATATTTAATTAATTTATATTTTAAATATGTATAAATAATATTTATGGTATGGTGATATTAGTGTAATATATATAATTATTAAATTTAGTATTAAAATAGTAATGATCATCATTTATTAGCCATTGTATTTATTATCAATAAAATTATCGAATTAATAGTTTTTAATTGTATTATTCTATAATTAATTTATTGGTATTTAATTTAATTAGTATTAATATATTAGTGGTATGTAAAATGGCAATCTAGTAGTAGTTATATTATTATTATTTATATATATATTATTAATATTAATTATAATTATTTTTATTGTATTATTATATGTTTTATTTTCATATTTAATTACTAGTAGATGAAAATTAAAAATACTTAAAAAACAGATAATCAGCATAATTTAAAAAAATCTATAAAAAAATTATAATAAATAATAATATTAAAATACAAGTATATTATTTTTTTATTTCAGATAATTATTACTGTATATAATGTAATAATAATAATAAGTGAATATATATTAATCATATATTAATAATAATGAAATAACTTGATTTAATATTAAATTATAAATTATTTTAAATATAATATAATAATATATAAATATATATAATAAATATAATTATATATAATAATAATAATATATAATAATAAATAATAATTAAATAATATATAATAATAATAATATAATATTAATATAATAATAATAATATTAGATAATATATTAATATATTTAATAATAATTATAATGAATTAATAATAATTAAAAAATAAAAAATAATAATATAATAATAATAAAATATAATTATATAAGAATAATATAATAATTAATAATATAATATAAATATATATTATAATAATAATTAATAATAATAATAAATATATTTAATATATTAATTAAATTTAAATTAATTATAATTAAATAATAATAATATAATATTATATAATGAATATGATAATATTATAATAATATAATATATTTATGATATTCAATTATATACAGAGATTATTATTATTAAAGTATTAAATATATTTATATAAGTAAAGATGTGAGTAGCGTTATAAATAAGGTATTGTGAGGCGTAATGTTATTACTTAGCCTATGATATTAATTGATGTGAGTATGGTCAATCTTAAAACCTCAAATACTTTTATTTTTTTTTTATTTTAGTTTACTTCTCCAATAAATATACTTACGGGAAATAATAATGTATATATTATTTTTTATTTATATCATAAATAAATATTTAGCCATTGTAAATATGTATCGTAATTAACGTTTCAAGTTTAACCTGTCTTATGTATTATGAAAAGTG
Organism: Trachelipus rathkii; assembly: GCA_015478945.1. Taxonomy (NCBI): domain Eukaryota; kingdom Metazoa; phylum Arthropoda; class Malacostraca; order Isopoda; family Trachelipodidae; genus Trachelipus; species Trachelipus rathkii. Next base: position 64,732 of record JABUQX010073614.1, read on the forward strand.
TTTGTGACTAATATTCTTTTTATCACACACACGTACACATACACCAACCACACACACACACACATACACCACACACACACATTATATTATAGATATATTATTATATATATATATATTTATATATATTATTATAATATTATTATATTATATATATATATATATATACTTAACATATATATATATTAATTATATATTATAAATAAGTATATATATATTATATTAATATATATATTATATTAATATTAATACTATATAATATATATAATATATTATATTAATTATATATTATAGTTTATATACTATATATTAATATTTAATATAATAATATATATATATTTAACATATATATTATATATTAATATATTATATATATATTACATATATACATATATATAATATATAATATATATAATATATATAATATATATATATATATATTATAATATATATTATATAAATTATTAATATATATATATTATATATATATATAATATATATATAATATATGTGTGTGTATGTATACATATATTATATATATTCATATATATATATATATATAATACATATTAATATATATATATATATATATATATATATATATATATAATATATATAATATATATTATATTATAATTATATATATATATATATATATATATATATATATTAATATTAATATATATAGTATATATATATAATATATTATAATTTAATAATATATATATAGTTATAATATATAATATATTAATACTTAATAAATATATTATATTATAATTATATGAAATATATAAATATTATTTATATATTTTTATATGCAAGCCAAATAAATTATACTTATAAATTTATCCAGTGTATTGAATAAAATATGTTATTTATCATTTCTAACACTTTTTAGACTATCATATGAGCTATTAACATTATTTAAGGCAAATGTTATTTTACTAAATTGCCTTATATATAGTGAGTGATAAAAAAATTTACATTTAAATATAAAAATTTATAATTTTTGTAAATACAAATATCTGAGTTTTAAGACTTATATATATAATATATTAAATACATTAAAATTTTATATATTCTGGATCCTATAAAACTCATAATTTTCGCGACTTTTTTCTTAATATGTAAGAAAAGTAATTTTCTTTATATCATTGTGCGAAAGTTGTTTTATAATATTCGAACAAAAAAATATACTAAATAATTTGTTTAAAGTAATGATTGTGAAGGCTAATATCACTCATAAGAATATCTTTAAGATTATTTGCAACCTTAATGATAAAGTCAAAAAAAAAAAAAAAAAAAAAAATCATTGCAAAGGGTTAAGTTTTGCACAAAAGAAAGTAAAAAAACTAGAAAGTTATTTTTAGTTAATTAATATTCTTTGATACTATATACGTCAGTATCCCACGGCTTAATATTATATTCAGAAGTAAAAGAACGTACTTATTATCTGATAATTTTTTACAATTTTGTTTGGCGGTTTCTTTCTCAAGTGATGCATAAAATTTGATATACATATAAAATTACATGCGTAATATATATATAACTCTGTAATTAAGATACACAAGTCATATCCTTGTGATGCTATATAGGTAATTTTAGAGGAAATGGTAGACTAGAAGACTGCTCTTATTTAGATTGGATCAATTATTAGCTTCTACTAAAATAAAAATAATTATTTAAAACTTTACATTCATCTCTTTAGTTATAAATTAATATATTTAAATATTATTCAAAGCTTATAAATAATTAGCATTTTTATTTATATAGTTTTAATTTTTAATTTTTGTTACGGTTGTGGAAAAACATTTATTAAATGTAAAAAATAACTTAAACAACAGAACATTACAGTAAATAATATTACAGTCTATAATATAATTATTATATATATCAAATATATATATATATATTAGTAATATATATATAATATATATATATATAATATTATATATATATATAATATATATATATATATAGATATATATATGATATATATATTAGTATATAATAAATCATTTGTCTACACAAGATATATTTAATCTATTTCAATAATAACACGTTAAAATATACATACATATACTCTATATATTAATAATATATAATATATATATTATATTATATATATTATATATAATATATAAATATATATATTAATATATATATATATAATATATATTAATATTTAATAATATATATATATATATATATTAATAATATATTATATATATATATATATATATTATATATATATAAGTATATATTTATTAGTATATATATATATTATTGTATATATATATATAATATATTATAATATATTTATTATAATATTTATATATGCAGTCATATTATTTATAAAGTGGTTTGAATCTTCCTCTCAGGAGTGACGAAAATCAATAATTTAAATTATATCTGTATATTTTTAAATAATTTATGTTTAAAGGATTTTAAAATTTATTGTATATATAAGTAACCTATACTCACTATACTTTAATACTATTAACCTAACCCAACCTAATACCTACTATTAAATCACATACTTGCCTATTGTCATTACTTATAAATTATATACCTATTAACAAGTTGATATAATAACGGAGGGTCAATCACACATATATAAATTTCATAATATATTATATATATATTATATATATATATACATTACATATTATATATATATTATATATTATATATATATATATTATATATATATATATATATATATATATATATTATATATATATATTATTATATACTAATATATATAATATATATTATTATAATATATATAATATATATATTATAATATATAGTATATATATATATATATAATAGTATATATATATATATATTATATTAATATTATAGTATATAATAATATATATATATATAATTATATATATATATATATATTATAATATATAATATAATAATATATATATTAATATATATATATATATATATATATATATATTATATATATTATATATTATATTAATATTATATAAATATATATATTTATATATATATAATAATTATATATTAATTAATTAATAAAGCAAAAAAAAAAAAAATTTATATATATTTATAATATATATATCTGTTGTAGATATTTCTATATATAATATTATATATTATTATATAAGTATATATATGCATGATTTCGTTTGAGATCTAAAAACTTTATCAAGTTCAGATAAATAAATCTGAATAAAGCTTTATCAAGCAACTAGATTTATTGATGCAAAGCTAAAATTTATAGCCTTATTATTATTATTTATTATTATTTAATTATTATTATAATTATATTTACACAAAAAAATCCATAAATTTGAACCTACATATATTATTATTATTAATTATATATTTATATTAATTATTAATTATTATTATTATTATTATATATTATTAGTTATAATTATTATTATAATTTAATATTATTATTACTTATAATATATCAGTTAAGGGTAATTATTTAATATATATTTAATTATTATTATTATAGATATAATATTATTTATTAAAATATATTATATATATATTATTATTTAATTATATATTATATTAGTATATTATAATTATTTATTTATACATAATAAAATATTATTATTATTGTTTAATTGTTTTATTATTATTTATTATTATATTTATTTTATATTATTTATATATAATTATATTTAATTATTATTATTATATTTATTTAATAATAATTATTATTTAATTAATTAATATATAATATTAAATATATATAATTTATTTATTTATTATTATATTATTTAATTATATATATATAAAATTATTAATTTTTATATTATTATTATTATTATTATTAATTATTATATATATTTATATTATATTTAATTTATATTATTTTATTAATTTATTATATATTATTTATTTATTGTTTATGTTATTGTTATTGTTATTATTAATTATAATATATTATTATATTATAATATTATTATTTATATTAATTATATTTATTTATTAATATATTATTATATTATTATTATTTATTTAATTATTTTTATTATTATATTAATTATATTTATATATATTATTATTATTATTATCTTATTCTATTTACGGAATAATTATTATTTTTAATGAATAAAATCAGAAAGTATTTAATTAATTATATTATTATATTCTTATTATTTTTACATTTAATTATTTAATTATACTATTGTAATATTAACAATTTAATTATTTAATTAGTTGTCTATATCTTATTATTATTATTATATTAATGTATTATTATATGGCTTTATTTTTATAACTTTTATAACTAATCATATTGTTTAATTATTTTTATTTTGAAATATTTTTCTATAAGTTTTCTTCTCATGGTATTATTGAGTATGTGAAAAAGATATAAAGAACATTTCAACTATATAGTGTTATTTCTTATTACAATTAATTCCTATCACTCTACTAAGTAATTTTAATATACTATAAGAGACTAATTAATAAGAATTCTTTGTACGATATAAATATAACATATATAATATAATAATATTAATAATATTATATAATATATATATAATATACTAATAATATAATATTAATATTAAATATATTAATATAATATATTAAACAATTTAATAAACCATTATAATATAATATTTAAATATTTAATAATTATATAAATATAATTTAATATTAAATATATAATAATATTAATATTAATATGTATATATAATAATGCCGTTATATATGGTGGATAATTACTATTATCAGCTTCTATTATTTATATATTCCAACAGTATTTTATCTTAGCTTATTTATATTTTTATTTAATTTATTTATATAATTTTTCAGATCATATACCATAAAAATAACCTATTACTTCCATTATTAGTGTATTGGTAGTTGCACTTTAATTATGGAATAACGAAAAAAACTCTTATTATGTTGTCAGTATCTCTATGGTGTGATTCGTTGTTAGCTGTTGACGTCAATGGACAACTCTCCTCTCACTCATTATTTTTATTTAGTTAAACACTATAGGCATTTTTAATAAGTGATATCATATCTCGGTTTATATATATAATAACATAAAATTCCATAAGTGACGTGGGAGGTTAAATTATATATAATATATAATATATATATATATATATATATATATATATATATATATATATATATTATATATATATTATATATATTAATATAATATTAATATATAATATAATATAAATAATATTAAATATATATTATATTATATATATATTATAATTATATTATTTAAATATTATAATTAATATAT